>CM057099.1:31572614-31585114 GCA_029959045.1 Taenioides sp. WSHXM2023
CTGGCCATATTACTGTGAAGGAACGGATCTGTACGCCGGACATTGAACTTATGGCCTTAGGAATACGTCCATATTATTTACCGAGGGAAGTGTGTAGAATCCCTCAGTCGTCCAGGTAGAATCCATAGCAAAAGGAGAAATTTAATTTGTCAGCTGGACAGAGTTTATTTTGTTGAATACGTTTCGCAGCTCATCCGAGCTGCTTCTTCAGTTCTGGTCAGATGCTGGCGGACACTGCCTTATATCTGCTTGAAGGGAGGAGCTTAATTACAATGAAAATTACTCTGAGACAACACATATTTAAATACAGTTTCAGTTGGTCAGGTGAGTCTATTCAATATGGAGTTGTTTACAGTTTCTGTTAGTCATGTGAGTCTATTCAATATGGAGTGGGAGTGGGGGAGTACTTAGCATATCCATTCAGGGCCATGATGGCATAGCAAAAGGAGAAATTTAATTTGTCAACTGGACAGAGTTTCATAGCAAAAGGAGAAATTTAATTTGTCAACTGGACAGAGTCCATCATGGCCCTGAATGGATATGCTAAGTACTCCCCCACTCCCACTCCATATTGAATAGACTCACATGACTAACAGAAACTGTAAACAACTCCATATTGAATAGACTCACCTGACCAACTGAAACTGTATTTAAATATGTGTTGTCTCAGAGTAATTTTCATTGTAATTAAGCTCCTCCCTTCAAGCAGATATAAGGCAGTGTCCGCCAGCATCTGACCAGAACTGAAGAAGCAGCTCGGATGAGCTGCGAAATGTATTCAACCAAATAAACTCTGTCCAGTTGACAAATTAAATTTCTCCTTTTGTTACCGAGGGAATTTACGTCTGTCCTGTTCATCAGAGTTTACATCCCTCCCTCAGCTGACGAAGATGCAGCGTGTGACAGGATACACACTGTGGTCACTGGGCTGCAGTCTAAACATCCGGAGGCTTTATTACTGATTTCTGGAGACTTCAACCATGTTTCATTGGACAGTGTTTTACCCACACTTCACCAGTATGTGGATTGTAAAACTCGGGACAATAGAACTCTGGACTTACTGTATGCCAATTCTAAGGAGGCATACAGTGCCACTGCCCTGCCCCCACTGGGACGATCAGACCACAATCTGGTCCTGTTAACGCCGCAGTAAAGAGGCAGCCTGTCACCACTAGGACTGTAAGGAAGTGGAGTCAGGAAGCCAGCGATGCCCTTCAGGACTGCTTTGAGACCACAGACTGGAATGTGCTCTGCCTGCCGCATGGGGACAACATTGACAGCATGACGGACTGTATAACGGATTACATCAACTTCTGTGAGGATACAGCCGTCCCCACACGCACTGTCCGCTGTTACCCTAATAACAAGCCCTGGATCACCAGCCAGCTGAAGGATCTACTTAATAAGAAGAAGCGGGCCTTCAACTCTGGTGATAAGGACGAGGTGAAGAGGGTGCAACAGCAGCTGAAGATCCAGCTCAGACTAGGGCAAGATGCATACGGGAAAAGGCTTGAGGCAAAACTCCAGCAGAATAACATCAGGGAAGTGTGGCAAGGGATGAAGGCCATTACTGGCTTCAGCCCTCGATCTAAGCTGCAGGACAATAGCCCAGACAGAGCAAACCTGCTCAATCTGCATTTCAATCGCTTCTCATCCCCTGGCACCTCCATCTCTACACCTCCCAGACGCCCTATTCACACCTCACCACAGACCACTCAGACGACCATTCATCAACCCATCACCTCTGCTCCCACACCTGCTCCCACCCCCACGGAGGAACCCAGCTCTTTGTGTCTGTCACCTGCGCTGGTGAAAAGGCAGTTGGAGAAAATTCACCATAACAAGTCTCCTGGACCAGACCAAGTCAACCCCCGCGTGCTGAGGACATGTGCTGCTCAGCTCACTGGGATCCTGCACTTTCTCTACACCCTGAGCCTGAAGCTTGAGAGGATACCGGTACTATGGAAGACCTCCTGCATTGTGCCTGTGCCCAAGAAGCCTATTCCATCTGGACTTAATGACTTCAGACCAGTGGCTTTGACATCTCATGTCATGAAAGTGTTTGAGAGACTTGTTCTGGCTCAGCTCAGACCCCTGGTGGCACCATCCCTGGATCCTCTACAGTTTGCCTATCAGTCCCACATTAGTGTGGATGATGCTGTAATCTATCTTTTGCAGCGGGCTCACTCTCACCTGGATAGTGTTAAGGGCTCTGTGAGGATATTGTTCTTCGATTTCTCCAGTGCTTTTAACACTATCCAGCCCTTTCTGATGAGTGAGAAGCTGCTCAGGATGGGTGTCAGCTCCTCCATTGTCTCCTGGATTAATGACTACCTGTCAGGCAGGCCTCAGTACGTGCGACTGGAGACCACCCTGTCTGACACTGTGGTCAGTAATGTAGGAGCTCCCCAGGGTACAGTCCTGTCTCTGTTCCTGTTCACTCTGTACACCTCTGATTTCCAGTACAGTTCCGGGTCCTGCCATCTGCAGAAGTTCTCTGATGACTCTGCAGTGGTCGGGTGTATCAGGGATGGACAGGAGCTGGAGTACAGGACACTGATTACAAACTTTGTGGAGTGGTCCCAGGCAAACCATCTGCTCCTGAACTTTGACAAGATCAAGGAACTGGTGATTGACTTTAGGAGAAAGAGGACACCTGTGGCGCCCATTACCATCCAGGGCCAGGACGTGGAAATAGTGGACTGCTACAAGTACCTTGGCGTACAGGTGAACAACAGACTTGACTGGAGGGACAACTGTAATGCTGTGTACAAGAAGAGCATGAGCAGACTCTACTTCCTGAGAAAGCTCAGGTCTTTCAATGTGTGCAGCAAGTTACTGGAGATCTTCTACCAGTCTGTGGTGGCCAGCGCCCTGTACTTCGCGGTGGTCTGCTGGGGGAGCGGCACCAGTAAAAGAGACATTGGTTGGATTGACAAACTGATCCGTAAAGCGGGTTACGTGATCGGCTGTGAGCTGGAGACATTTGTCACAGTGAGGGACAGGAGGACACTGGACAAACTGCTCTCCATCATGGACACTCCTGGTCACCCACTGCACCAGACTATAGAGGGACAGAGGAGCTCATTCTCCAGTAGGCTCCTACAGCTCCGCTCAAACAGTGAGAGATTCAGGACTACATTCATACCATACGCCATACAGTTGTACAACAACTCACCCTTATGTAACAGATAATACTCCCTACAACTGTACTACAAGTTAATCCCAAGTAACTGATAACCTCATGCCCTGTCAATCAGCATAGTATTTGCACTGTCGTTCTTGTCTCTTGTATATAGCTGTGACTATATAGTTTATTACTTTATTACTTCTATTTCTATTTTATTTTGACTTGTACATATACATTTTTATAATTATGTCTCATTTGACACATGTCTCTTACTTTTTGCTATACCATCTATTTTTGTTACTCTCTATTATTACATTATATTGTGATGTTTGAGCGACTGTATCCAAATAATTTCCCTTGTGGATCAATAAAGTTTGTCTAAAGTCTAAGGCCCAATCCCAATTCTCCCCCTTAGCCCTCTGTCTTTGTCTTAGCCCTACCCCTTAGCCCTACCCCTCTGTCTTTAAACAGAGGGGTAAGGCAAAGGGGTATGTTTTAAACCCTTAGAAATGGGACACCCCTTTGCAGTCACAACAATATGACATTATTTTTAAAGTTTTGAAGTATTGTGCTCCTTTTGAGTTTGTTTTAAATGAACTTTGCAAAAGTGTTTTTTTAATTTTTTATTTTTTTTTAATTACTATACTCTGTACAACATATGTAAATTTTAATCAACTGTAACACAAAATTAAAATGCTGCAGAGGTGGACGGAGTTGTAGAGGATGCCTGGTACACACAAAAAAGAAAACAAAATTAATACATAGTCATAAACATATATAGTTGTTCTGGTATCTACAAATATTATAGAATGTAATATACCTTATATTTTATTTTCAAATTCTCCCACTTTTTTGAAGCTTGTTGGGCTGACACAAGTCCAGCCTCCTACAAGAAATACAAATGTGATTAATAACATGTCATTAAATAGGGGATAATTTACAAGGCGAAACGAAACAATAATATTTTAGGCCATGCATGTTCGTAATACTTTACACATTCTATGTAACGTGTGTATAGTTCTAAACGCGCATGAGACGAGTTGCGAGGCAAAATACAGCGATATATTTGACATATTCTAGTCTGACATATATGCGTATATAGTTCTTTTAGGCCATGCATGTTCGTAATACTTTACACATTCTACCATAACAAGCGTATAGTTCTAACCGGGCATGTTACGATAAGCTGTATATGTCAGAAAGCGTAAATGCTGGTGCAAATACTCACATTTGTCCAATTTCTTCCCGATTGCTTGACACTTCCCGATTTCCGTGTTGGTTTTTGCTCCGACTTGTGTTAAGCCACGCCTATCCCCTTTGCGCAAAGGGTGCATCTGAAAACGCTTTGCGCAGAGGGGTATCATAGCCCTTCCCCTTAGCCCTCGCACTTACAGAAAAGAGTATTGGGACACCCCTCTGTCTCTCGTGAACGCGCACAACAGAGGGGTAGGGCTAAGACAGAGGGCTAAGGGGTAGAATTGAGACGCAGCCTAAGTCTGCTTCTGCATGAATTCATAATGGACAATGAACTGGACTTACTCTGTCTTACCGAAACCTGGCACAAACCACAGGATTACACCGCACTCAACCAGATCTCACCACCCGGATACCTCAACTTTGACAACCCCCGCTCAAACCGTCAAGGAGGAGGCCTCGCAGTCATCTACCACAACAAACTGAGCCTCTGCCCCATCTCCGTTGCCCCTACTACTTTATTTGAACACCTGGTTTTCAGACTTCCTGGTTCACAGTCGCTGCTTGTCGTCTTGATCTACCGTCCCCCCAAAACCTGTCCATCATTCCTCTCAGACTTTACTGACTTTTACACACAGCTCTTTTCAATCTCCCCATCCATTGTGATCCTTGGTGAATATCCACATCGACTGCCCTCATTGAAAATGTACAGCAGATTTCCTGGACATTTTAAACTGCCTCAATCTCACCCAACATGTCAGCTTACCCACACACACCCATGGTCACATTCTTGACCTTATCTGTTCCTCAGCCTTAGTCCCAGTCCTTAACCTAACATTAACTGACCCCTCCATTTCTGACCACCTGGCTGTTACCTTGGACATAACCATTCCCACCCCAACTCCAAAACAAACTCGTTCAGAAACCTTCCGCAACCTTAAATCACTATGCCTTATCTCTATATCATCCTCTATATCATCCTCCCTATCCACCTCCTCCCTCCCTCCCCACTAACCCAACCACTTCAGAACTTGTTGACTGCTACAACCAATCTCTCTCCTCCTGCCTTGATCTACTTGCTCCCCAAAAAATAAAAACGGTCTCCTTCACCACCTCTGCCCCTTGGTACACCCCTGAACTCCACCTTCTGAAAAAGAAATGCAGACAACTTGAACGACTCCATTGCAAAACTGGTCTCACTGTCCACGCTGAAGCTTACAAAGCCTCCACCTCCACCTATAACACAGCTCTCAAAACCGCCCGATCAAACTATTATTCCCACATCATCTATTCCAACTCTTCTAACCCCCGCACCCTGTTTTCCACATTTGCTCAGCTCACCAAACCCATGGACAATATTAGTTCCTCATTCACCACAGAGAAATGCAATAACTACTTAATTTTTCCATTCCAAAATCCAAACCATTCACTCCACACTTAACAACTCTCACTCCACTCATCCCCCTCCAGAATCTAGCCTGTACCCAACCAAAAACCACAGGCTGTCGTCCTTCTCCCCCTTATCCTTTTTCGGACACTACCAAACTCCTCTCCACCATGAAACTCACAACCTGCCATCTTGACCCTCTCCCGTCTCCTCTCCTGAAAGCCTGCATCCCCACTCTCACCCCACTCATAAGCAATATCATAAATACCTCCCTCAGCTCTGGCACTGTCCCTCCTGCACTCAAATTAGCCACAATTACACCTCTTCTGAAAAAACCCGGCCTGGACCCCGACAACCTGGTCATCTTCAGACCCATCTCCAATCTTCCTCTCCTCTCCAAAATATTAGAAAGTGCCATCACCACCCAACTCCAACAATACCTCCTCAACTTCCAGCTTTTCGAAACATTTCAATCTGGTTTCCGCCCCCATCACAGTACTGAAACGGCCCTCCTCAAAGTCACCAACGACCTCCTCCTCACAGCAGACTCTGGTTCCCTTTCCATTCTCCTCCTCCTCGACCTCAGTACAGCATTTGATACCATCGACCACACCATCCTCCTTCACTGTCTAAAGTGCATTGGCATCTCCGACACTGCACTCTCCTGGTTCTCCTCCTAACTCTCTGACCATCACCACTACATCTCCATAAATAACTCAAATTCTCACTCCTCACCTGTCACCACTGGTATTCCCCAAGGTTCGGTGCTCGGCCCCCTCCTTTTCATCATCTACATGCTTCCCCCCGGCCACATCATCCGTCACCACGGACTCCATTTCCACTGTTATGCCGATGACACCCAGATTTACATTTCCACCAAATCCATCACCCCAGTCATTCTCTCCACCATTACAAACTGCCTGTCTGAAATTAAAACTTGGATGGACCACAACTTCCTCACACTCAACAGCAATAAAACAGAACTGCTTATCATTGGACCCAAAGCTCTCCTCCCCTCTGCTCAGAACATTTCCCTCTTCATCGATGGCCACACTGTTACCCCCTCTCCCTCTGTACGCAATCTTGGTATCATCATGGACCCTACCCTCTCATTCAGAGCCCACATCACCAAAACATCTTTTGTCCATCTCCGCAACATCGCCCATCTCCGCCCCTCCCTCTTTCAGCCCACCCAGAAATCCTTATTCATGCTTTTATCTATTGCAATAGCGTTCTGTATGATCTCCCCTCCACCCACCTCCAAAAACTGCAATACATCCAGAACTCCGCCACCTGCCTCCTCACCCACACCTGCTCCAGAGACCACATCACTCCTGTCCTCAAGCAACTCCATTGGCTCCCCATACAATACCACATTCAATGTAAGGTCCTCCTCATCACCTACAAATCCCTCCTTAACCTGGCCCTTCCCTATCTTGCTGATCTCCTCTGTTTTCACTGTCTCACCCGCCACCTCAGATCAGCCGACACCAGCCTCCTCACACCCCTTATCAGGACACAGCACCGGACCTTGGGGGACCGAGCCTTCGCTGCTGCTGCCGCCCCCTCGCTCTGGAACACTCTCCCAAAATTCATCAGGAACTCAGACTCTCTGCAGCACTTCAAATCACAACTAAAAACTCACCTGTTCAAGCTGGCATTTCCCCCATAATTCCGCCTGTTTTTACAGTGCTACTTTCTACTTTGTTTGTTAAGCGTCTTTGAGTGTCCAAAAAAGCGCTATACAAGTTTGATGTATTATTAACATAAGTGCAGCTGATCTAATGTCTGTTTGGCGCTTCACCTTAGGTTTTACACGTGTACACTGTGTTTGGTAAATGCTGTCGTTGTGGACAGTCGTTGTGACTGTACAGTTGTGAGTCCATGTTGGTGCTTTACCTGTGGAGGAGGATAGCCTGTAACGTTGGCTCTTGGTGCATTTGGTGATTTGTGGGACAACTAAGGCTGAATATAGCCCGTTTTTAGGTGAGGTGTATTTTTGAGGATTTTTTTGTTGGTAATGTAATGGTTATCTGGTAATTAGTTATTTTCACACAGTATCGCAGGAAACAGGTAACTATAACTAGTTACTTTTTTTTGAAGATTCTTGCCCAACACTGCTTAACATAGACAGACAACATTAGTTGGACAATTTTACCTATGTTTGGGTCAGGATCTGACCTGTATACCTGTCTGGTATAATTGATTGATTGATTGATTGATATGCCTTTATTAGTCCCACAGTGGGGAAATTCCAGTAGAAATGAAATACAGCATCACATGAGGACAGGGGGGGGGAGGAGGAGAAAAAACAAAAGTGAATCAACCCCAGACCGTGCTCCTGACAGGGGCATCATATGGAATGAGTGCACAAAATAAAAACACCTCCGAGCATCAGCAACATAGTCAAAACACAGTACAAACATTACACAGGACAAGCAACAGGGGAGGGGAGAGGAGTAAGAAAGTCCAACTCAGGCAAGACAGCATCCGGATCCTGCAGCCACTGACGGCGCTTATACCACGGACCCGCCCACCCGGTCAGGGGTACAAAGCTGCGAGGGGTTTAGGGAGGGGCCAGGCTCCCTCCGCTGTAATCTCAGGGCGATTTGACACCAGCCCGGCCTTGGTCGTGACCAGTGCTGGCTTGGGGAGGCCAAAAGATAAGATTGCGTTGTCATAGTTTTAGAGCGAGCAGCTGCGCCAATTCTTTAAACACTGCTCTTGTTTGTCCAATTGGTCTCAAGGTCATCTCTTTATGCAGAGCAGCCAAAATTCTCCTAGATGTTATCCCTGTTGCGAATTAGAGCCAAAGTTCCATCCAGTCTGCGATCCATAGTCGCTAACCTCTCCGGGATGTTTTCCAAAGTCTTTTCCAAAGTGCGGTGCGAGACCACCAAACCTTCCAAGATACGGCTCAAAGTCACAGTCTGAGTATCGGCAGCTTTGCCCATCGTTCCGATCAATCCGGGCAGCCAAGTGGGGCTTTGAACAGCTGCCTCGGTGCTCTGATTTTTCTTGAAAGACAGGGCCACGCCTAATCCAATCAGCAAAAGTCCTGTAATCATGGTTCCGAATAAGTATAAATCTTCTATATCCTCAACGGAAAGCGCAGCCAGACACACAACACGCCACTTGTCCCAATCGTCCATCGTGTATCCGGCAGCGTAAGTTCCGGCGGGGCACGCAGGTTCACCCGATCCTGCTTGTCTTGTTGAAAAAAATGGTGTCAATAGCGTTCAGAGACCAATTTATCAGATCCATAATAAATTTGGTTTTAGAGAGCAGAGCGGAGAGAGTCACTCAGGGAAAAAGACTAGACACTAGACCAGACAAGACAGAGAGCAGAGCAGGAAAGATAAGGGGCAGGAGAGGAGAGAAAACGCGTCCGCCCTCGCCAAGAGCCAGAAGAGAACATATAGTGTATGTTGTTGGCTTATCTCTGTGGAGATTGAAGTTTAATGCCTTACTGTTTTACATTACATTTCAGGCAAAGCAATAACACCACATTGGTGACTAGCAGGTAGTGGACCCATGTTACATAGTGGGGGGCCCTAGTAAGCTGACAATGAAGTAAGAGGAACTTAAAAAGGAACTTAAATAAGCACTCGTGGAAGATTTTGGCACCATGAAGGACGAACTGCAGTTTGTACAATAGTCTGTAAGGAGGCGACAAGCAAGGAAGTGGCCCACATGAATACGAAGATGGAGATCGCGGACGGGCTTTCTACCTGGAGTGATGTCGACACACTGCATACCACGGTAGAGGATCTTAAAAAGGAGCTGTGGAGGACCATGTGATTAAAACCTGAGGTCCAGAACAAGATCATTTGTGAGAACAATGTGATTTTATAACTTAAGACGTTAAGACGGTAATATTTTCAACTTTTATTTTTTGGGTTACTGAAAAGAGGAAGTTATGATGAGACTCATTTTTGCAGTGTATATGTTGCAATATGTTTATTTCTATTGGTCAGTTGATTGTAGGTTGTAGATTTAGCGGGAACCTACTGTGTCCTGGCTTACACTTTACCAAACAAGCACTAGCTGTGCAGATTTAAATGGCCTAAGAGTTTTTGCAGTCATAATGTTCATAATGTTAGATGAGAGTTCTGAAAGTGGGAAGGTTGGGGGATTTGCCAGACAGGTTTATTCATTGTGAGTGGTAGTATTATTGCTCCTCATTTTATTTCTGGTTTTTGGTTATGTCATATATTTTTTTACTATTAAACTTTTATTTTCTAATTATTTTTTCACTTACACTCAAGTTACAATTATGTTATGCTTGTTTAAATACTGGATGTCAATATTGTGAGTTGGAATGTAAAATCTATGAACCTGCCAATTAAACGAAGCAAAGTTCTTGCTCATTTACGTAAACTTAAGGCTGACATAGTGTTTCTTCAAGAAATACACTTGAGCATCTCCGATCATTCTACAATTAAAGGTAGATGGGTAGGGCAAATATTCCACTCCAGATTTAACTCCAAAGCAAGGGGGGCTGCAATTATAATAAAATTAATCTTTACTGTTATAGTGGCATCCAGAGTTGAGGCAGACCTGAGTAGACGTTTTATTATTGTTGTTGGACATTTACCAGCTTGTCAAAGCCTGATCTCGTCAGATCTCAGAAGCTAAGCAGGGCCGGGCCTGGGTAGCACTTGGATGGGAGACCACTGGGAACACCTGGTGCCACAGTGGGGCGCCAGTCGCCCAAACTGTTGTTGTGTCCTTAGGCAAGACATTTCACCCACATTGCCTCATATGAACGTGGTGCGTGAGTGGTGGTGGTAGTCGGAGGGGCTGATGGTGCAGATTGGCAGCCTCACTTCTGTCAGGTTGCCCCAGGGCAGCTGTGGCTACAATAGTAGCTTACCACCACAGAGTGTGGAGTGAATGAATAATGATCTGTAAAGCGTCTTTCAGTGTTCAGAAAAGTGCTATATAAAACTGATTTTATTATCATTATTATTATTATTATTATTATTATTATTCTCTAGGATTCCTCTGGTTTTGGCAAATGTTTATGCCCCTAACTGGGATGATGCATTTTTTTTTTTCCCTAATGTTTTTTCACGACTTCCAAACATGGCGTCTCATAATATATATATATATTTTTTAATTGTGTCTTATCTACTGTGGATCGCAGCTCCCAGAAGGTGTCCCCTGTCACTAATTCAGTGCGTACAATTCACTCCTTTCTTGATACTTACAGACTTGCTGATGTCTGAAGATTTCTGAATCCCACTTCAAGAAAATATATATTTTCTTTCTAATGTTCATACGTCATTTTCTTGAATCGACTATATTTTTTGGACAAAAATCTTTTACCCTTAGTCAACTTAGGCTAAACTAAGTTAACTACAAAGCTATGGTAATTTCTGATCACTCCCCTGTTGTTGTCTCATTGCAACTTCCAAATGTATACTGTAATTACCGGTCGTGGAGATTTAACCCGGTGCTGCTTGCAAATGAGGAATTTATTTATTTATTTATTTTTTTTTACAAACTCAAATTCAACTTTTTGGTATCAATCACCGAGAGACCGTGGAAGGTGAGGAACACATTTAAATAAATAAATAACCTGCGAAGTGTACACTCAGTGGCAGGGGAATAACACCAGAGCAGACCCCCCAAGGCTGGAGACTGAAAGGTACTGGAAAGGCATATGGGAGAGGGAGGCATCACATAACACCGATGCACAGTGGCTAGTGGCGCTGAGGGAAGGCCACAGTAACCTCCCTGAACAAGATCCAGTCACCATCACAGTGGCAGACATTCAGGAAAGAGTTTCAGGCATGAAAAATTGGACAGCACCAGGCCCTGACATGATCCCGCATACTGGCTGAAGAAGCTTACTGCATTCCACGAGCGCCTGGCAGCACAAATGAACCAGCTGCTAAGGGATGGGACTCACCCTGAATGGCTAACCCAAGGGTGCATACGATCCTGATCCTGAAGGATCCCTCAAAGGTTACAGTCCCATCCAACTATCAGCCAATAACCTGTCTCTCCAAAACATGGAAGCTCATGTCAGACATCATCGCGGCTAAGATAAGCGGGCACATGGATCAGTACATGAGCACAGCATAGAAGGGCATCGGCAAAAACACAAGGGAAGCCAAACACCAGCTCCTGGTTGACCGAACAGTCGCCCGTGACTGCAGAACCCATCAGACCCACCTGTGCACTGCCTGGATTGATTACAAGAAAGCCTATGACTCAATGCCACACACATGGATCACTGAGTGCTTGGAGTTGTACAATATCAATAGGACTCCAAGGGCATTCAATTGCAAACCGATGCGGTTGTGGAAAACCACCCTTGAAGCCAATGACAAGTGTCCATCAAATGTGGCATATACCAAGGAGATGCACTGTCCCCACTGCTGTTCTGCATAGGTTTGAACCCCCTCAGCCAAATCATCGACTGCACTGGCTATGGATACCGACTCAGAAACGGGGCCACCATCAGCCACCTCCTCTACATGGATGACATCAAGCTGTACGATCAGAGCGAGCGAGACATCGACTCTCTGATACGGCCAAATACCTGCAACGAGTAATGCAAGTCCTAAGAAGCCAGCTCAATGGCAAGAACAAGGCACAGGCAATAAACAGCTACGCCCTGCCAGTGATCAGATACCCAGCAGGAATCATAAGCTGGCCAAAGGAGGAGATATAGACCTCAGATGTTAAGTAACAAAAGCTCCTGACCATGCATGGAGGGTTCCATCCCATATCCAGCACCCTGAGACTGTATGCGAGCCAGAAGGAAAGAGGCCGAGG
>CM057099.1:31592614-31675114 GCA_029959045.1 Taenioides sp. WSHXM2023
CTGACTCAGCGCCACTGTCCCTGTGTCTCCTGCTCGCCATGTCTCCCGCTCCCCATGTCTCCCACTTGCTCCCTGTGTCTCCCTTCTTGTCAGCACCTCCCTTGTGCTGTAGGCAAGGCTTGTAATACTTTATGCCATGATACTGTAGCTGCGGCAGCGAAATGGTGCAGGGCGTAAGCAGAAGCACATGTACTATCAAGTGCAAGTTGTTATGGTTCTTCAGTTTGCAGTTTATACACATGTACATGCATAAACAGATCCACCTTGGACTCATAGCTTCACAACTGCTGAAACCTGAGTTTGAGTTGTAAGGTGCACAAATCTGGTTTTGTGAATCTGCAGGGGCACTGCTCTGCAGCTTCATTTGCACTGACACTATACTTTGACATCAAGTAGGGGGCCATAAAATATCATTCCGCGGGCCGCAGTTGGCTCCCAGGCCACGAGTTTGATATAAACTGTGCTACATTTTCAGCCTAATTTGGTAAAAAGTATACAAAAATTTGTCTCCCCATACTGTTCTATCCTGTTACCATGTTGGTACTGTAAAGTGTGAGTATACATGTGTATATTAGTAATACTCTGTTCTCTCTGCTAACTGTCTTTTAGGAAATGTCTTCAGTGAGATTGAGGAGGCGTTCGCCAAAGGCGTGGGCTGGCTCATCACCTTCTGTGCAGATTCTGGAGGTAAAACACCACTTACTCAACCACACTCTGGTGCGTTGTAAAGTGCTTTTGAAAAGTCATTTTCAAAACCTGTTTTGATTTATAGAGATGTAGATGTAGATATAGATATAGTACAGTCACCTGTCCTGCACTTGCACACCACCATTTGGATAATTTTACCTCTTGAATTGCTGATCTTCATTGAATTTAGAAAAGAGTAGTTTAAACACCATAGCACTAATAAGCCTGTGCTGTCAGATTGCCTGGAGCCCCGGACGAGGCAGAAGCTGGCAGGCATGTTGGTGAGTACCTGTTTGGGGCAGAGTCTGGGCTGGGGGCTGATGGGGAGGAGGGGCAGAGCAGTAAAGATGTGGTTTGATGGGGGTGCGGGGTGTTGGAGGTTTTAAAGTGAGAATGACCATTTTTTTATGATTCTCTTATATTGACTTAATTTGGTTGGATGATAACTATTGTAAATATAAATTATAGTTTTGCACCAATCAAGAAGTAATTTGTGAAGAAAAGTAGAAAAAAATATGCTAAATCACAGGAAGTAGAGTTCAGAAATATTGATGACATCACACTAAGGAGTATCGCTGAATTTGCACGTAAAAAGACATTTTACTGATTTTATTTTGTTGAAATAATGTTTCAACAGTATTTGTCAGATAATAATTTCTGTGTACATTAGTTTTACTAGGTAACAGTGGAATTCCCTATTGTTATGCACTATTTCCAAATAGGAAGTAAAATTTTAAACCGAAAAAAAAATGGCCAAATTGGGAAAATCTGCCAAAGGCTACTTGATGTTTGGGGGTGTAACACCTTTTTTTCTGTCCTGTGGTTTGACACGCCTTTGTAGCAAAATCCAAAATTTATTTTCAACATCAAATCAGTTCTACAAAATTTTTAAAGACGCCTTTTCACAATTTTTGGTGAAACTCTTCATTTTAGACATTTTAATGTACCCTGCAGTGTGACCTCTCCTGTCACCCCGTTGGATATTCACTACAAATTGGCCATGTCAGAAAATTCAAATTAATTAATTATTCAACTAGCACTATAGACATTAAGTAACTGTCCCATCTTGAATAATGTCTGTTTAATAATTTGAATTGTATTTTTTGTTAAGAAATACAGCTGTCACACTGTAGGGACAATCCCAGAGCTCTTCTTGGTGCATAAATGACAGATGAGCTCCTTCTAGTTTTTGTGTTACTGTCTTTTTAAATCTGTGATTTTTCATTACACCCCAGGAGTCTCTCTGGATTAGGGATGGGCATTCGATTAAATTTTCTTAATCGATCGTCAGGAGAATTAACGATCGATTTTCGATTAATCATTAACGTTTTTATATTAAAGTTATCATTATTATTACTATACTTTGATATATTAAAATGCGATGAAAACACAAAATACAGCGTGTGTTTTTCCGCGAGGAGATCTTTATTAGCAGGACAACTTTACTTAAAGCCATGCGCATTGCGCAAACCAGAGTTGCAAAACTGTTACGAGCCAGTGCTAAAACATAGCTGAACTGACCCTCTTTTTCCAAAACAATAACAGTTAAAAACAACGCATCAAAAAAGCCTACCTAACAATTAGGCTACACAACATTCCCTCTTGGATTAAATCACAGACACAGCGCCAGTCTACCTATTTTTGTTTAAAAAGATAAGCATGTGGTGTCAAACGTGACTGCATTCTAGTCACCGTCAGTCCAGCCGCTGAAAACACCCGCTCTGACGGGACTGACATTGCTGGGATGCACAGGTACCTCTGCTCTAACTTAGCCAGCCTTGGGATCCGTTTTCCATTCTCTTTCCACCAGTCTGTTGGGGTACAATCCAGAGGTGGGGGAGGTCCCCTCAGAAAGTTCTGAAATTCTGCATCGATGCCAGTCTCGCAATGAGTGGTATAGTGATCTCCAAGGAGGTGTGCCATAGCCGCGACGTGGGACTGTGAGGCCGCAACTCCGGTGTTTGCGCTGTCAGACGCAGCCTCGTCTCCCCTAGCCTGTGCGACAGCCACCTCACTGGTCTCCACTGCCTCTCCCAGGTTAACCAGTTTTGCATTAGCCACCACTCTCTGTGCTGGTGAAAGAAAACCCAGGTGCTTGTGACGCGGGTCCAACATTGATGAGATCATGCTGGCGGATGACACAAACTCATCAGACTGGACCTGTATGGTGGAATCAATAATCAGATGCTTTAAATAGGCAACGCATTGCAGATAGTCAAATTTGCATGTAAATAGGCCTACTCCTATTGGCTATTTCAGTGGAAATCATGTAGCCTAAACTAAGATTAAATTTTTTTAAAAAGTTAAACTTACAGTACATTCATTCATTTGATGAGGGAGGACCGCACTTTTTGCTTGAATTCAGGGAGTCTGGGCCCATCTTCTTCACTCCTCATTAGGTGGATATTGATGAGCCCGAAGGTGACAGGATAAATGTTAGAGTTGGAGACGTCTTTTTTGGCTGACATAACCGTGGTGGCACATTTAAGTGCTGACAACACAGGCTGTGTGTCCTCCATCAACTGCCAATACTCATCCCTCAGCTCCAGGGTCCTGGCATCTTGAAGTTTGGTTACGTTTCGGTCCGACAGCACAGCAACAACAGCCCACCACTGCTCCACCAGCCGATCAAACATCTCGTACACGGAGTTCCACCTTGTTTTACACGACTGGATAAGCCGGTGAGTTGTGAGACCCATTTGCTCCTGTTTCTTTTGCAGCGCTTTGGTTGCTGCAGTGCTGTGATTAAAACGTCTAACAAGTTTACTGGCCGCTGATATTACCCGATGAAGATACAGTGCAAATCCGTCATTTATGGCCAACTGGAGAGTGTGGGCAAAGCAAGGACTGGAAATCCAGGGCACTCTGGTGGGGTTGTTAGCAGCAACAATATTGGCCACATTGTCATGAACGCATGCAATAACTCTGTCTTCAAGACCCCAGCTTCATTCAGTTTCTCTGTGAGGTGGTCATCACTGATGTAGTTTCAGGTGCTCTGCTTGCTGTGCATTGCAGCTCCTCTGTGTCCGTGCTAACACCGAGACGATTCTAGGTTGAGACTGAGATGATCCGCCACCGTCATTAACAAGGGTCGGGTGCGCGTTGTTCAAGTGGTACATCATTTGTGTTGTGGATGAGTTGTACTTATATACTGCTTTACAGTAATTACAGTGAAC
Source organism: Taenioides sp. WSHXM2023 (assembly GCA_029959045.1). Taxonomy (NCBI): domain Eukaryota; kingdom Metazoa; phylum Chordata; class Actinopteri; order Gobiiformes; family Gobiidae; genus Taenioides; species Taenioides sp. WSHXM2023. The sequence continues at coordinate 31,596,478 of CM057099.1, forward strand.
GTGGTAATTTTTTAAGTCAAAATGGTCCCACTCCACACTTCGCCGCGACCGCTTCATGATTACGTTTGACTTACTCGCAGGCTCTAACATCGCACCTGATGAAGACACTGGAGAGACTGGTCCTTGGCCACCTCCGCTCCACCGTGAGCTCAGCGATGGACCCGCTGCAGTTTGCATACCGGCCTGGCATCAGAGTGGAGGACGCCGTCATCTACCTGCTGCACCGCTCACTGTCTCACCTGGAGAACCCCGGCAGCACTGTGAGGATTCTCTTCTTTGACTTCTCCAGTGCTTTCAACACCATCCAGCCACTGCTCCTGAGGGACAAACTGGAGACTGCCGGTGTGGACTGTGACCTGGCAGACTGGATCCTGGACTACCTCACAAACCGGCCCCAGTTTGTGAGAGCCAAGAACTGCGTGTCTGACCTACTGACCTGCAGTGTGGGGGCGCCCCAGGGCACGGTCCTCGCGCCCTTTCTTTTCACACTTTACACTGCAGACTTCAGACACAACACGGACAGCTGCGTCCTGCAGAAGTTCTCTGATGACTCTGCCATCATTGGCTTCATTAAGGATGATGACGATGTGGAGTACAGAGGACTAGCGCAGGACTTTGTGGACTGGTGTCAGCAGAACCACCTCATCATCAATGCAGGGAAGACCAAGGAGATGGTGGTGGACTTCCGCAGACGCCACTCTACTGTCACCTCAGTGAACATCCAGGGAAGGGACATTGAGAGAGTGGACTCTTACAAGTACCTGGGTGTTCATCTGAACAACAAACTGGACTGGACTCACAACACAGATGCACTGTACAGGAAGGGCCAGAGTCGGCTCTATCTCCTGAGGAGACTCAGGTCTTTTGGAGTGAGGGGGCCACTCCTGAAGACCTTCTATGACTCTGTGGTGGCATCAGCCATCCTGTACGGTGTGGTCTGCTGGAGCAGCAGCATCACAGAGAGGGAGAGGAAGAAGCTGGACAAGGTCATCAAGAAGTCCAGCTCCGTCCTGGGCTGTCCTCTGGACTCGGTGCAGCAGGTGGGGGACAAGAGGGTCCTGGCTAAGGTCATCTCTATGCTGGACCATGAGTGTCACCCCCTGCAGGACGCCCTGTCTGCTCTGGAGAGCAGCATCAGTGACAGACTGATTCACCCTCGCTGTGTGAAGGAGAGGTTTCGCAGGTCTTTCCTTCCTGCTGCTGTTAGACTGTACAATGAACACTGTTAACACTGAACATGTGAACACTGTTAACACTGAACATGTGTCATTCAACTCTATCTATGTGCAATACTGAAGACCTCTGGTACAATTCACTCATGTCACTTTACTGATATTTATCCTGTCTGTACATAAACATAGTCATTACTGTAAATAACATAATATACTGAAGTCACTTTACTGAGATTTACTCTGTTCATATGCTGCACTGTTACTTTTATTGTACATAATAGTATTTTTTGGTATTTTATATTTTGTATTTTATATTTTTGCTCCACCAAAACAAAATTAGAGTCTATCTTTAAGTCTATTTCTAAATTATTCTTTTTTTAGCCATTATCTATTATCTTGTTTTATTGCATGTTCCATTTTCCTGCTGTTCTTGAACTGTGTGTTGCAACACTGGAATTTCCCCACTGTGGGACTAATAAAGGCATATCTTATCTTATCTTAACCGAGTAGGCCAGGCTACGCGTTTTAGTCAAATATTGCCCCCCGGTGGCCGAATTTTTTGCTGCCACATAGTGAAATGGGGTACTGTCGGCAAAACATCCGCTAGGGGCGCTGCAAGCATAGCGACCGGAAGTGAGCTTCATGTCCCTCCATTGCCATTTACTTCAATGACAAATACTTCACGGGAAAATGGCTTCAAAATATGGGTCATGGACGTTAATTTTATTAAAGGAGGAGTTGAAGAGAAGGGGAAAGTTCGTGTCCGGCTGAAAATGCCAACTTATTGAAAGGCATGCTTATCTTTGTGTATATTTAATACTGTATATTTGTTTGCTTCTAGTACACGGGTACACACTTTGCAGACTCGAAGCACTGGACCAAATGGGTATTACAGAGGCCGATGATGAAACTGCAAGAGAATATTGGATGACACTACCAGATTTTACGACTTCCAAGATCCCGAAAATGCCAATGAGCCATATTACATCATACCTTGAAAGAATTATTATTAGACATATTATTAGACATCCATCCATTTTCTCCCGCTTAATCCACTGCCCATTACTTTGTGCACCAGACCCAGACCCCTATGAACCCCTCTGCAGGTGGTGAGCCCACAGGAGGGAGGAATTCCTTGACTGTAAACTGTTCATAGGGGTGTTGCATGTTTTTGGTTGATGGGGGGAAACCAGAGTACCCGGAGGAAACCCATCCAGACACGGGGAGGAAACATGCAAACTCCACACAGAAAGGCCCGGGTGACCCGGGGATCGAACCCGTAACCTTCTTGCTGTGAGGCATGAGTGTTGACACTCAGCCACCGTGCCTTATTAAACATATTATTAGAAATTATTAGTATATGTTGAATTTAATGAAGCGTGACTGAAATTGTCTGTACAAAATCAATGGCGCATCTGTACACTTCCGGTCTCTGCGCTCGCAGCGCCTCTAGCGGTATAAATTTCATAGCCAGAACCCCATTCATTGCATTGCTTGAAGACTTGCCTTACGCACAACAACCTACATTTGGATTGTCATTTAAAAATTAACGTGATCGACGAAATTCTTAATGATCAATTATCGATTAGTCGACTAATCATGCCCATCCCTACTCTGGATTACAGCTTTTTTTAATTTAAAGTAGCAATAAAGGAGTAATATTCTTCAATCATGTATTCCCTTTCTTCTTAAATCATGCTTTTCTTTATGCCAACACCTTTATGAACTGTCTCTGTCACAAGAGAATTTTTTAAAGAAAAGTGTTACAGTCACACATTTTCGTGTTTTGTGTTAAAATACAAAATTCCTTCATTTGACACAGCTGAATTTTGGAGGAAGAAAAATGTTATTTAGAAAGTAATTTAAAGTAATAACTTTGAAAATGGGCATGAAGTCAAGTACAGTATTTTTTAGACTATAAGGCACACTTAAAATCCTTTAATTTTCTCAAAAATCAACAGTGCGCCTTATAATCCGGTGCGCCTTATGTATTAATTCTGGTTGTGCTTACTGACCTCGAACTAATTTTATGTGGTACACGGCGCTCAAAAATGTGTCAAAATGTTTTAGTATGACTTTAGTAAACTATGAAGCCACACCACTTGATGGATTGTCAGAGCATTACAGCTACCGTAGTCAGGAGCCTCGCTGAGTAATACGTACTGTATTACACCATAATATTATAATATTATAATTATATCATAATATTATGGTGTAATACAGTACCTATTACTCCGCGAGGAGTAATAGGTACTTACGAAGCGCATTTTAAACTCAAGGCTTACGAAGCGCATTTCAAACTCAAGGCTATCAGTCACGCAGTAAAACATGGAAATAGAGCAGCTGCAAGAGAATTCAGCATTAATGAATTAAATGGTATGGAAGTGGAGGAAGCAAGAAGATGACCTGCGCCAAGTAAAGAAGACCAAACAGAGTTTCAGAGGGAACAAAGCGAGATGGCCACAGTTAGAGTACAAAATTGAACAGTGGATTATTGAACAGAGAACAGCAGGTAGAGGCAACAGCGGTAGCATGTGACATGAAGATCAATGACTTTCAAGGAGGTCCTTCTTGGTGCCGGCAGCAACTGCCAAAGGATTACGAAGAAAAGCTGGCCCTTTTCCGCACCTATTGCAAGAAGGTCACTGAAAAGAAGATTCGGCCAGAACACATCACCAACATGGACGAGGTCCCCCTCATCCCGTAAACCGTACTGGCCCCTGTTTTCTCGACAGTACGGTTCACGGGATGAGGGGACCTCGTCCATGTTGGTGATGTGTTCTGGCCGAATCTTCTTTTCAATGATCTATACGCACCACAGGGAACGAGAAGTCATCTTCCACTGTAGTTCTCGGTTGCCAAGCTAATGGCCAGAAACTACCACCCATGGTCATTTTCAAGAGAAAGACTTTGCTGGATGAATGAGGAGAATATGAGTGAATGGCTGAGAGAAGTTTCTGTCAAGAGACAGGATGGCTTTTTCCACAGATCTCCATCCCTATTGATCTGCAACTCCATGCGCGCCCATTTCACCGATACTGTCAAAACCCAAGTGAAGCAAACTAATTCGGATAGATATTGGTGTCAACAGCTCGTTCAAAGTTACATTGCGAGCTCCGTGGGAGCATTGGATGACAGAAGGCGAATACACATTCACCAAGACAGGGAGGCAACACCGGGCGAGTTATGCCACTATCTGCCAATGGATCATGGATGCCTGGGCTAAGGTATCAGTCTCAAGTGTCATCCGAGCTTTCACGAAGGCTGGAATTATCTCTCAACAGCTAGGTAACAACGACGAAACTGACTCGGATAATGACGAGAGGGATCCGGGCATGTTTGATGCCGTAATCGCCCAACTGTTAAACTCAGATACTGAAGATGAAGAATTTGATGTGGAAGAAGAATAAACTGAAAAAGTGTATTGTTTTGTATTTTATGAGTTAAAACTGTTGAACGTTGAGAGTTACTGTGAATGAGTTGAATAGTTGAATAAAGTTTGACTTGTCTGATTGTTTCGTTTCGCTTAATGCGCCTTCAATCTGGTGAACCTTATGTATGAAAATAGACCCGTTCATTGATATAGCGCCTTATAATCTGGTGCGCCTTATAGTCCCAAAAATACGGTACTCAAAAATCTTAACTATAATGAGCTTAATTATGTTTTAGTAAAATTAGTGGTCTAACCTTTAATAGTGGGTTTTAGGGGTGAGTGTTTCTGGTGGTGCATAGGGCTGGGTCTGATGGGTCTGTCTGCTGCTGGATACTGCCTGGTGGAGGTGGGTGGAGGAGGGGCTGGTCAGAAAGAGTGGGGAACAGCGATGGGGATGGCTGGATGGAAGTCTGTGGTGATGAGTGACACATTTTGTCCTTAGTAATATTTTTTTTTACTTTTTGCTTCACTGATTGAACATGTCTTATTTTGTTATTCGATTAGAGGGGGTATTACACTCCTGTGGGGTATTCATTCTTTGCACATAAAATGGTCAAAAGTTGATTTTGCAGAATACTCCCTCTTTAATGTGTTTTGTAAATGGTCTCTATCAAACAAATTATAAAGTATTCATGGGTTTCAAGTTCTTTCTTTATAGTCTCATTTTTAGCACTTTGGGTGGGGCTGATGGGTGAGGGGTCCTGTATTGGGGCCAGAGAGTGTGTGGTTTTGGAGGTAGGGGATTAAGGCTGGAGGTCTGTGATAGTGAGTGATGCTTTGCCTTGTACTGACCTGTACGCTCTCTGCAGGATGGACTGGTGAAGGTGGGCTGGCTCGACTGTGTAAACCAGGAGCACCTGTGCGACAGCTTCCAGGTCAGAAACACACACACTTACTGTGTGTGCTCTGAAGGGTGGTCAGACGTATCAGAAATCAAATACTAATCCATACTAAAGCTAGTGTTGAAACTAACTATTCATATGACTCTGTGTGCATGTGTGTGTGTGTTTCTCCAGGTGAGCAGTGGAGCCACGGCCTTCTTTCCCCCAGGCAGCTCTCTGGACCAAGAGGGCAGTGTCCTGGTACGTCCCTGTGTATTTTGTCTGTATTGTATATTCTGTTCATTTGTGTTACTCCTGCAGACTGACTGTGTGTGTGTGATAGTGGCTGCACAGTCTGGAGAGCAAAGAGATCTACCAGCAGGTCCTGGAGTACCTGCCCGGCCTGGAGCTGCTCAGTGCCCACAACTTCCAGGTACAGCCCCTTCAGACACCTCCACTGCTCCACATGGCTCCCACACTCATCCAAAATAATTTAAAATGTTTAAAAAAAAATTTCTCCATACTGCTCCATGGGGCTGTTAAGAGAGGATGTCATCACTCTTAACTTGGGCTCCTTCTGGAATTCTAGCTTCATTCACTATAATGGCATTTTAGTGATTTTCAGCACTCTGTAAAATGCTGTTTACAAGTTTAAAACAGCACAAAAATGAAAAAAGTGATACTTTTTGACCTTGTGCTCCGAGATGATTTCTCACAATATTTGTGAGTTGACAAACTCACAAGAATCCGTCTTGGCATACTCTCACTGGTGCGATAGTAGCCAGTGGACTTGAGACTGGACCAATCACCAGACAGCATTAAGGTTTGGGTGGAAGCTAAAGGCAAAGCGCCCAAATGAACAAAAACATGATCACTAGCAACAAGAAATGGATAATGTGTAGAAGAACTTTATTACCTCCGCCAAGGAGGTTATGTTTTCGCCTGAGTCTGTTTGTTTGTTTGTTTGTTTGTTTGTTTGTTTGTTTGTTAGTTAGCAAGATAACTCAAAAAGTTATGGACGGATCTTGATGACATTTTCAGGAAATGTTCCTAATGGTAAATCCTACAGATGATTAAATTTTGGTGATGATCCAGAAGAAATCCTGGATTCTGGATGACTTTGAAAACTGAGCTGCTTGGCGGAGGTCTGCGCTCTCTGAGTGCTTTTCTAGTTCATATTGCTATTTACATGAGCCAGGTTACTATGATTTACTATTTACTCTGGATGTACTTAACTCTATAATGATTTTCACACATAAGTTATCTAAATATTTTTTACCATTATAAACTTGAAATGAAATGACTACCAACAGTAGTTCACATAGCAATGTCAGAGCCCTTTGTGTCGAGGAAACGCTAGACAGGACCAGACCCAGGGCTAGTCCAAGGCAGACCCTCACTCTGTCTCCTGTTTCAGAGCAAGCTGGCTCGGCACCGCTGGCTCATCAGCTTCTTTTTTGGAGACAACAACACGTCTTTGAACGAATACAAGAAACTGCAGGCTCTCCTGCGCAATGACCACATCCAGGTACAGGGCTATGATGAGCAACCAAAGACACACTACACTGGTGTATGTTCTCTTGTAAATGTCCTGTTGTGTTCAGGTGGGCAGAGTGGACTGTGTGGCCGATGCCGAGCTGTGCCAGTCTCTGTACATCCACAAACCCTGCGTGGCCGTGTTTAAAGGAATGGGCATCCACAACTTTGAGATCCACCATGGTCAGAATCTACACTCACATGCTCACAGGACTTTTATCATTACGCTGTGTATACACTGACTGCAAGTACAGAGCATACGTGAATTACTCTAGACCACTGTGGACAGTTTGAAATGAAATAGTTTTTCACATTTTAAAACTAGAAAAGCACTCAGAGAGCGCAGACCTCCGCCAAGCAGCTCAGTTTTCAAAGTGATCCAGAATCCAGGATTTCTTCTGGATCATCACCAAAATTTAATCATCTGTTGGATTTACCATTAGGAACATTTCCTGATTTCCTGATAATTTCATCAAGATCCGTCCATAACTTTTTGAGTTATCTTGCTAACAAACAAACAAACAGACAAACAAACAAACAAACAGACAGACTCAGGCGAAAACATAACCTCCTTGGCGGAGGTAATTAGGTATGTGCCGATATGGATTTTTTGAGCTGATTATGGATTTTTTCAGATGATCAAATATCAGCTGATACCGATATTTGATCTGCTGCTGTGGTCAATAACTGATAATTTGCCTGATACCAAGCTTATAGCAAGGCCCACAAATGTATTTTAAGTTGAAGTAAAGATTAGAAATTAACTTTTCAGTTTGTTAAAAAAAAAAAAAAAAAAGAAATGTTTGTTTAACATACAGTCATATGGCACTCTTATATTCCCATTTTGACTCATTTATCTATTCAAAAAGGGCACTCAGAGAAAGGAATGAAAAATGTAATGCTAAAGAGACAGATATTGATGAATTGGTATCGATATCACTGATACCAATAGTGAACCCGATATATCGCTAATATCCTATATCCCTAATTGCGGTGATAGTTTACAGTCCATAATGTAGGATGTTTTCTACCCCTTTTCACTCGCTGTTTCTCGTCTCTCCAGGTAAGGACGTGCTGTACAACATTGTGGCGTTCGCGCGGGACAGTGTGAGGGCACATGTAACCACCCTGAGGCCAGACAACTTCCCTTCTGATCAGAAGGAGCCCTGGCTGGTGGACTTCTTTGCACCGGTCTGTGACGATTATTTCTATGTAAACAGTAGCATAATAATAATAATAATAATAATAATAATAATAATAACTTCCATTTATATAGTGCTTCTCAAGACACCCAAAGCACTTTACAATAACACATACACACGAGAGTGATTAAACAGAAATGTTTTGAGAAGTGGTTTGTATGTGTATCCAACCTGCTAGTCCCTACATCTACTCCCCTCTATCAATTACAAGATAGCTAATGCAGAATCAACTTTTCAGAGTTTTTAACCATGTTATATAGATACTTCCCCTTATTTAACAACTCAAAGTTGTATATTTAGAGTGATTCATACATGCATACATACATCTGCCCCCATTTTCACTGCCATGGTACACACCCACTGTGATGTACACACTTTTTTCTCCAGTTTTATTTTATTTATAGGATTTCACAGCATTCCGTAGCCACAAATTGAGAACAATGGGTAGTGTGATGTGCATCTATCCATAGGAGCAGCGTTTTGCTGTGATGACGTTTACGGTGATGTCATCTCCCATTAGCCTCTGCAATATTCACCCTGAAGTCAGCAGATTTATTTTTTCATTATTGTTATTTTTAAACAAATCATACCTAAATGTTTCAGAGTAGAGAAATACAGTGAGGAAAATAAGTATTTGAACACCCTGCTATTTTGCAAGTTCTCCCACTTAGAAATCATGGAGGGGTCTGAAATTTTCATCGTAGGTGCATGTCCACCGTGAGAGACATAATCTGAAAATCACAATGTATGATTTTTTAACTATTTATTTGTATGATACAGCTGCAAATAAGTATTTGAACATCTGAGAAAATCAATGTTAATATTTGGTACAGTAGCCTTTGTTTGCAATTACAGAGGTCAAATGTTTCCTGTAGTTTTTCACCAGGTCCACACAGATCTTCTCTAGATCAGTCAGGTTTCTGGGCTGTCGCTGAGAAAAACGGAGTTTGAGCTCCCTCCAAAGATTTTCTATTGGGTTTAGGTCTGGAGACTGGCTAGGCCACGCCAGAACCTTGATATGCTTTTTACAGAGCCACTTCTTGGTTATCCTGGCTGTGTGCTTCGGGTCATTGTCATGTTGGAAGACCCAGCCTCGACCCATCTTCAATGCTCTAACTGAAGGAAGGAGGTTGTTCCCCAAAATCTCGCAATACATGGCCCAGGTCATCCTCTCCTTAATACAGTGCAGTCGCCCTGTCCCATGTGCAGAAAAACACCCCCAAAGCATGATGCTACCACCCCCATGCTTCACAGTAGGGATGGTGTTCTTGGGATGGTACTCATCATTCTTCTTCCTTCCACGGTTAGTGGAATTATGACCAAAAAGTTCTATTTTGGTCTCATCTGACCACATGACTTTCTCCCATGACTCCTCTGGATCATCCAAATGGTCATTGGCAAACTTAAGACGGGCCTTGACATGTGCTGGTTTAAGCGGGGGAACCTTCCGTGCTATGCATGATTTCAAAATGACGTCTTAGTGTATTGCCAACAGTAACCTTGGAAACGGTGGTCCCAGCTCTTTTCAGGTCATTGACCAGCTCCTCCCGTGTAGTTCTGGGCTGATTCCTCACCTTTCTTAGGATCATTGAGACCCCACGAGGTGAGCTCTTGCATGGAGCCCCAGTCCGAGGGAGATTGACAGTCATGTTTAGCTTCTTCCATTTTCTAATGATTGCTCCAACAGTGGACTTTTTTTCACCAAGCCGCTTGGTAATTTCCCTGTAGCCCTTTCCAGCCTTGTGGAGGTGTACAATTTTGTCTCTGTTGTCTTTGGACAGCTCTTTGGTCTTGGCCATGTTAGTAGTTGGAGTCTTACTGATTGTATGGGGTGGACAGGTGTCTTTATGCAGCTAACCACCTCAAACAGGTGCATCTGATTTAGGATAATAAATGGAGTGGAGGTGGACTTTTTAAAGGCGGACTAACAGGTCTTTGAGGGTCAGAATTCTAGCTGATAGACAGGTGTTCAAATACTTATTTGCAGCTGTATCATACAAATAAATAGTTAAAAAATCATACATTGTGATTTCTGGATTTTTTTTTTTTTTTTCAGATTATGTCTCTCACAGTGGACACGCACCTATGATGAAAATTTCAGACCCCTCCATGATTTCTAAGTGGGAGAACTTGTAAAATAGCAGGGTGTTCAAATACTTATTTTCCTAACTGTAATTAATAGTATTTTTTGTATCTTTTTAGTACTCCATCCATCCATTTTCTTCCACTTATCCGGGGCCGGGTCACGGGGGCAACAGTCTAAGCAGGGACTCCCAGACTTCCTTCACCCCGGACACTTCCTCCAGCTCCTCTGGAAGGACCCCAAGGTGTTCCCAGGCCAGCTGAGGGACATAGTCCCTCCAGCGTGTCCTGTGTCTTCCCCAGGGTCTCCTCCCGGTGGGATATGCCTGGAACACCTCCCAAGGGAGGCGTCCAGGAGGCATCCGGAACAGATGCCCGCGCCACCTCAGCTGGCTTCTTTTGACATGGAGGAGCAGCAGCTCTACTCTGAGCTCCTCCCGTATGACTGAGCTCCTCACCCTATCCCTAAGAGAGTGCCCAGCCACTCTGCAGAGGAAACTCATTTTGGCCGCTTGTATCCACGATCTTGTTCTTTCGGTCATTCTTGTTCTTTCGGTCATTACCCAAAGCTGCTTCATCGGACCGGGACCTAAAACGTGCACTGGGGCGGTTTGCAGCTGAGTGTGAAGCGGCTGGGTTGAGGATCAGCTCCTCCAAATCCGAGGCCATGGTTCTTGACCGGAAAAAGGTGGCTTGCCCTCTCCGGGTGGGTGGAGAGTCCTTGCCTAAAGTATGGCAAAAGGAGAAATTTAATTTGTCAACTGGACAGAGAAAACAACGGGACTAGCCAGGACATGTCCAGAGGTGTGAAAACACCCATCATGGCCCTGAATGGTTATGCTAACTACACCCCCACTCCCACTCCATATTGAATAGACTCACCTAACTAACAGAAACTGTAAACAAATATGTGTTGTCTCAGAGTAATTTCATTGTAATTAAGCTCCTCCCTTCAGGCAGATATAAAGCAGTGTCCGCCAGCATCTGACCAGAACTGAAGAAGCAGCTTGGATGAGCTGCGAAACGTATTCGACCAAATAAACTCTGTCCAGTTGACAAATTAAATTTCTCCTTTTGCCACAGATTCTGCCTGGACGACTGAGGGATTCTACACACATCTTGCCTAAAGTAGAGGAGTTTTTAGTAGTAGTATCAAAAAATCCTTAATTCTTAGTTTTTAAAATCCTGTTGTGGGAGGTGCTTCATGTGTGTCTGGGTACTTCTCACTGTAATGTGGTGTGCAATGTAAGCTCAAAGCTGATAAGAGCATTGTTGACTTTTAGGGTGGACTGTATAACACCCACAATACAAACTCTGCTCTCATCAGCGTATTGTGTAAGCAACCTCTGTTTGATCAGTGTAGGATACAGATGTCAACATTGGTCAGATAAGATGACTCAGGCAGTATCAAATTTTGGGCATTGAATTCTCACTTCAAATGGCATTTTTGTTTTGTTGGGATCTTCTAAAATTAGATCAGCATGGTTTCAAGTTAAGATATGAATTATGCAAGTAGTATTTATGGTTCATTAAGACATATTGTGCTTGTATCTACTGTATAGTTATAATCTATAATACTTGTGGATCACTGTTATAATTTGTAGATATTTTAAATTTCAATATTTATTTAAAACGACTTAATAAGCTGACTTCGGGGTTGGAAAATTGCGGAGCCCTTTGAGCCAATAGGAGCATTTTCCTGCCTTCCCTTTCTGGTACCTTGGCATAAACGTCATCACAACAAAGCACCACATGCTGTTGGCCCCTTCTATGGATAGCTGCACATTACACTAACGAGAAGCAGATTTTTTTTCATTTATACCAAAATGTCTACACAGTGCTGCCAAATCCTACGTGTATGTCCGATTTAAGGAAATAATAATGGAGAACAAGTAGATCTGAGAAATAATGTCTTGAATACAGGAAGGTTAAGAGCACAATACGTCCTGTTTAAGGTTAGGATCGGTGTCCAGGGAATTAATGCAATTCAGTGTCCCCACACAGCATGGAAGCTTAACCTGTGTGTGTTGTGTATGCAGTGGTGCCCTCCCTGCCGTGCCCTCCTCCCAGAGCTCCGGAAGGCGTCCATCCAGCTGGTAGGACAGATGAGGTTTGGGACCCTGGACTGCACCGTCCACCAGCACCTTTGCTCCAGGGTAAGGCTCAGGACAAGTGCAGTGACAGGGTGAGGTTTAGGGCGGGTACAGTGATAGGGTAATGTCTTCATTAATATAGTGCTTGTTGAGATGCATCATTTATTCCCTTCACACTGTGGTTGTAAGATACCCTTTCAACCACCACTAGTCACACACTCATACACTGCATTCATACTTGGCAAGTGTTGGCAAGTGTTTTAATCCTTGAACCACTGTCCCTCAGGGAGATTGAAGACGTTGAGCAGCTTTTTAAGACAAGTCACTGCAGATAGGAAATGGGAATAGGAAAAATAAGAATTACATGTGAAATGGCTGTACTTCTGTTCTGAACAATGCATCTTAACTTTTCATCATGTTCTCATATATTAGTAAGGCATTCTATGTGTTAAAATGGATAAATATAATGTGTTAAAATTGACAAAATTGCACATATTTAGGACATATAAATGCAAAAAAGTAACAGAACCAGGTTTTAAGCTTCAGTTTGTTGACACAGTAGATACAAAAACATATAGGGGATTTTAGAATTAGAAGGAGTCAAGCCAAGCATTTGTTGATATCTAGAGCCCTGTATGTGTTGCAGTATAACGTCCAGGCCTACCCCACCACAGTGATCTTCAACGGCTCCTCTGTTCACGAGTACGAGGGCCAGCACTCTGCAGACGGCATACTCGAGTTCATACAGGTACGGCCGCTCACCATCAGAGGGCACTGTCACTCTGAGAAAACCTTGAAGAACCTTTGAAAATACCTCTGTACACCACTAGGGGGTTGGGACATAAAACCTGTTGGAAAATAATGTAGTCAGCATTTTAATGGACTAACCAAGGGAGATGGTGTGTAAATTTATACCAATTATGATTACATCCAACAGTGAGAGGCAAATCGTACATTTAAGTATTGTGAAAGCAGCGCAACCAGAGTGAAATTCCATTGCTCTATTTAAAGATTATTGAGAAACCATAACATTTAAAATAGGCTGTATTTTATTTATTTTTTTATTACTCTTATCTGATCTGTTATATTGTTGTATACTCACCAAAATATATCTGGAGTTGTTTTGTTTCATTCACACATGTTTAAAACGCAAATCCCGTATATTTATGCTGGGTTCTTCTTTCAAACGGAAAACACCCTGTTCCACCTTGTGATGTCATGTGGTGATACAGGAAGTGCTCCTTTGTGTTTAGAAACTCTACGCTTTCACTAGAATCATTTGGATGATTTCAGCTCTGAAATCATCTCTACCGAACTAAAGGTAAAAGGAGCTGTTAAATGGAAAAAGTGTCTCTACATGACATCACAAGGTGTAGCAGAGCATTTTGAGCTTTTTGAGATGTAGTCAGACTAATAATAAAGAGTTACTCAAAGTTGTGTGAATGAAACAAAGCACAACTCTAGGCCTGTTTTGATGAGGTAACAACATTATAACATGGCTTCAAACTCAATTTTGCGTAATATGGGACCTTTAAAATCAATTCTACACAAAGAGTAAACACAACAGTAAACTACACATATCCTATTAACATGTTATAATTTCCTATTGCCAAATATTTTACCACAAGTAGCAAAGAATCTTAAAGGATACTGTTCCTTTAAGCCTTCATCAGTGTTGCCAGAGCCTTAACCTGCAGACAAGACAGGACACATCCAAGTTTGTCTCATTCTCAGTATATGGACAGGCCATGCCTCATGTGAAGCTCAGAACCTCCAGAATTCCCTCCCTGAGCTGCAGAGGCTGCACTAGCACTGATTCATGATTGGCGCAGGTGCTGGGGTTTAGGGAGTGACCAAGAGAGGCAGATCAAAGAGATATTTTAGGTTTAAATCAGCTGGATTTCAGCATTGAAACTGGCAACCCAAATGAGAGACTCATACGAGGCTCATTCTGCTTTCTGATTGGATAAGAGTCTTGAGAATTAAAACACCAAAGTATAACAAACAACATGGCCATCATGTCCATTGTTCTCAGTAAAAGCTATATTTGATTAGAACATGTTTACCTCCTATCTGGGGATACAGATGGGGTTATGTTCATGGACTTTAAAATCTAAATCTTGTATACAGTTCCTTTAAGGTAGAATTCTGTTTGCATATGAAATGATTAGGATTTATTATATGATTTGGGTGGGAGATTAATATCTGTTGGCTTGGACTTAGACAGTCTAGTCTGTTGAAATCACATATTTTTGATATTACATAAAGAGTTTAGTCCTGGCATAAAACCAGATGGATTTTCAAACATGACCAATGAAATTAACATTTTAGATTATAACTTGACCTATGATATTGGACAATCCTGAAAGAGCTGAGAATAAACCAGGAGCAAAAAGTAAATTTCATGCAGGATGACCTTTCACATACGCTGCCATTATGGTAGTGATGATTTAGCAAAGCTCCATATGAGTGGTGTGCTTCTTATGGTTGGTCCTGGATCTCTTGTGTAGGACCTGGTGCAGCCCTCAGTGGTGGTCCTGGATCCTGACAGCTTCACACAGAGAGTTAAAGGTAAAGTACACGTCTTTTACTCTTATTCCTCATGACAAGCACGTTACAAAAGTGAACCTCTCTCACATAACTCGATCACTTGAATGGGTGGGTATTTATCATATCGTGGGGACTAAGATCTGCATACGCATTGAATTCATATGGACTTGCTTGCTTTATGGGGACATTTGATGTTCAGAGTATATTGTAAAAGCAGCACTTTGTGACAAAATGAGCCAACCATGCGCTGTCTTCTGCTAATTTTAAAGATTTTTTTTTTTCTTGTCCACCCGGTAGACAGTGCCAAAGCAGTGCTCTGATTGGCTGCTTTTAGGTGGTCCACCCCAGATCCACTTTGCCATATGAAAAAAAGTATGCGGTAACAATGTACCAAGGAGTTTGTGAGAGTTAGACAGATCTATTTCCTTCTTGTGTGATGTGAACATCAGGTACCCCAGCTATATTATGTTATGCAAGTAGTCTCTATAGTCAAAGTTAGAATCTGTCTGAATAGCCAAGGCGGCTGCAGGTGGACGCTCTGCCACACCATTACATAGGCCCTGGTAATATTATGAGATTAAGGAGGCTGCAGGCACCTTGCACCTTCTGGTGAAGGTGAAAAAAAGAAATTGCAGCTTTCTTCACCCGTCTTCATGGACTGCAAACTCTAAAGGCTTGATGAGAAATGCAGTGCTGTCAAACACGTGCACTCACTACTGACTGGCAGCTGATTGGACCTGATATGTTTTGATGAAACGTGCTGTCCTGCTGATCTTGGTTCCCCAAGTAATTTTCACCACAGACCAAGCATAATCGTGTGACCTTTATAGTGAGCTCTGTGTTCTTTGCTCTGGTGATGTGACATCAGTCTGTGGTGTGTGGGGAAACAGGAGAATGCATTCACAAAGTTTGATGTAGTTTTATTCAGTGCAACATTTCAAATGAATGCAAGATCTGTCCGGTCAACGGAACTCTGCGTGATCTGAAGCCACCTGGCTGTTCTTGTGCTCATGGAGTGTCCAAGCTGATTTGAGCTTTTTCCTCATCCCCTCGGCTGGAGCTGCCTGCTCTCACAGACAATCCAGGCCAGGATTTCGGCATCTTTAAAACACCTAATGTAATGTACCCAAGAAGCATAGAAACCCAGTGTGTGTGTGTGCTGTGTGTGTTGTAGGGCGGTCAGAAGGCGAGGTGTGGGCGGTGGACTTTTACGCCCCTTGGTGCGGACCATGCCAGATGCTGATGCCCGAGTGGAGACGCATGGCCAGGGTAAGAGCATCTCTCCTCCCCCTGGGCCTGTGGGAGTGGTCCTGTGTCAGTAGGCCTGTCCATGCAGCTCCATACTCACGTGTTGTGCTTGTCTTCAGATGGTGTCGGGGCAGATCCACGTGGGCTCTGTGGACTGTCAGCGCTTCCACACCTTTTGTCAAAGTCAGGGAGTGAGAGCCTACCCTGAGCTGCGCCTGTACGGGGCCTCCAAGAAGACACACCAGTTCATGTATGTACCACTACCTACGTGGCTTTTGTGGTGGACAATTCGCTATGTGCTAGTGCCCATGGAAATGTTATTACTTTGCCTTAAGTGTTTCACAGGATGGAACATTTATGCTAAAACTAGTATCATAACCTGTTCAGCCAGAACCACACACTTTGAAAAAATTGTACAAAGACGAGTGGATCTGGAGCTGTATCCTGTCTCTCTGATTTCAGATGGTGTGATTGACAGGTCGATTAGCCAATCAGAGAGACCCATGCTCTATTCCCGTCAAAAAACAAATATGGTTGCTTACACATTAAAAAGGAGAAAAATCTATATAAAGGACTGAGAAATAGTGCAGATTTTTACAGAATCAACAGTTGTAGTGCAAAACTATAATTGATCTCAGGTAAAGAAGTTATCTCTTTTGCCTTCGCATTTAAGGGACACATACAAATTAGCGGCTGTAGTTGGATCGTCTCAAATTTGGACTGACGTTTTTCACGCTCTAGGGCCTGGTTCCAGAACCTTCTGGATTCTAACATAATGTAGAAGGGACTGGCTGCTCAGGCAAGCATGCATGGATGATATCTACCTCTTCAGACACGTTTTTGAGAAAACAACATTATATTATGGTAGAGAGCTCCATAAGACCCCCTCTTTAAAAGTAAAACAGACATATTTCAGTCTTTGGATAAGTAATTGTGCCGCCCTCGTGTGGCATCTGAAGGTTATGCTTTTACATGATTCCACCACAATTGCACACCCCAATCTCACCTTTAATACCACCGCACTATTGGTTAAATCCCTCTCCTCTCAAATCCTTGACTCTCTTTTGGTTTCATTCGGTTCATTCATAAAACAAATATTGACATTCTTTATCAAAATAATGTTTACTACTTACTACTATATGTGACCGCTTGTGTTTCAGAACATATAATGGCTGGCACAGAGACTCCCAGTCCCTGAGGTCCTGGGCTCTCAGGTTAGACTACTGTTTTTATTATGGTTATAATAAAGCTTCCACATGTCTAAACACTGTCTGTATAAAACACTGTATTCTGACCGCGCGTCTGTGTATTCTGACCCTGCGTGTATATTCTGACCACATATGTGTGTATTCTAATCGCCCATCTATGTATTCTGACCCCGTGTCTGTATTCTGAGCACAGTTCATTGCCTCGGGCATCGGTGGACCTGACTCCAGACTCATTCAGAACTCTGGTGCTTCAGGGGGACCAGCACTGGGTCCTGGACTTCTTTGCTCCATGGTGTGGGCCCTGCCAGCACTTCGCCCCAGAGTTCGAGGTTATGGCTCGAGTACGTATTGTTTCGTATCGTTTAGTTAGCATCACACCCACAGGGAATGCAAAATATCAATTGTTTTGTATGTTTTTGTATGGAACCATGTAGGCCACGGGCTAGGATAGTCACGTGTGCACCCCCCCACAACCCTATAAATTTGGTATCACTGGAAACCTTGGGATGTCTAGATTACAATTATAACTGGTAACAGTAAAAAAACTGGGACTTGCTATGACAAATCAATAGTTTTATTGACCTACCATAAAACTCATGAAATGGCTGAATGTGAAACCTGTGATTTCGCCACATGATACAAAGACTCAGTAAATCATCAATTTTTCACTTAAATAAACATATAAGGCATGAAATGAAAGCGAACTCTGTGCCAAATCATTCCCTTTTTAAATGATATGTCTGTCTTAATTGTGTCTGAAGATATGCTTTAGTGAAGTATGACACCATATAAACAATAAATGCTCGTATGACAATACATGATGAATATGACAATAGTTCTGTTTTCATCATAATTCTACATACATTTGCCTAAACTATATGGACAACAAGAAAGCCCAATCTCTCAGCTTTGATCTCATGCCAAAAGTAATCTGGTAGGACAAATACTAGCAAAGATATCATATGTTTTACCTAGTGATCGATAAAACACTTAAATGAATGCTGAAGATCGCATAATGATCCCATATTCAGCTTAAAAATTGAAATGCCATATGTTTTGAGGTATCAACAAACCTACACTTGCAATATTACCACTTTCATTTCCATCATATACAATGTTTGATATGTCTCAGTGTGCCACAATAACTCAATAACCAGTAACACATAAATTGACACAAAAAGTCAATCTCGCCAAGCTTTCAAAACGTATGTCAAAAACAATAACTGATTCTGTTACTTATCTTTTCTGAAACATAAAAGAAAACTAATGAACATGTTTTTTTCGGTCGTTTTGTTTTAGTGAGTTTTTTGTGCATTTATTTTGACCTGTAACATAGATCATCTCAGTCTGAATCACAGTCACTTTCATCTTCCACAAATGATTCAAAGTCAGCATCGATATCACAAACCAGATCTGAATCTAAGTCATCCAGGTCCTCACTGAAGTCCTCAGTTACCACAGTTTCCTGAGCAATATCTAGAAGTTCTTTTGGCAGGAAATCACCTGTGAACCAGATCGGTAGTAACTGCACCTGCTAAGACATATTAAACATTGTATGTGGGTGAAACTTGGGAATATTAGAAGTACAGGTTTGTTGATACCCTAAACCCTATGGCATTTCAATTTTATTTCAAGTTAAATACATTTTAATAATATATAATTCAAGTTGAAGTGATGATGCGATCTTCAGCATTCATTTAAGTGTTTTATCGATCACTAGGTAAAACATATGATATCTTTGCTAGTATTTGTCCTACCAGATTACTTTTGGCATGAGATCAAAGCTGAGAGATTGGGCTTTCTTGTTGTGCATATAGTTTAGGCAAATGTATGTAGAATTATGATGAAAACAGAACTATTGTCATATTCATCATTTATTGTCATACGAGCATTTATTGTTTATATGGTGTCATACTTCACTAAAGCATATCTTCAGACACAATTAAGACAGACATATCATTTAAAAAGGGAATGATTTGGCACAGAGTTTGCTTTCATTTCATGCCTTATATGTTTATTTAAGTGAAAAATTGATGATTTACTGAGTCTTTGTATCATGTGGCGAAATCACATGTTTCGCATTCAGCCATTTCATGAGTTTTATGGTAGGTCAATAAAACTATTGATTTGTCATAGCAAGTCCCAGTTTTTTTACTGTTACCAGTTATAATTGTAATCTAGACATCCCAAGGTTTCCAGTGATACCAAATTTATAGGGTTGTGGGAGGGGTGCACACGTGACTATCCTAGCCCGTGGCCTAATGTGTCTTGTCTCCACAGAGCCTTAAAGGGGAGGTGCGGGCAGGAAAAGTGGACTGCCAGGCACACTACCAGCTGTGCCAGTCAGCAGGGATCACTGCATACCCCACTGTCCGCTTCTACCCCCACCAAGGCGTGCCCAGGGTGAGTGTAGGAGAACATACTGCTCAGGGTCGGGTCAGGCTGGGTAATGAGTGAGTTTGTTGTGACTGAGTTTTCGGACGCTGTGTGGTGTGTAAAAAAAACATTGCCCAATTGTTATTTTTCCCACGAAAAAAGTGCGACATAAGTGCCCATAACTACATTTCATTCACATTCACATTCGAGCTCCCACAGATGAATGCTGTTGTTGTGTTCTTGGGCAAGACACTTAACCCAGTTTGCCCCTAGTGTCTGCGTACACTGGTGTATGAATGGCTAAGTGGCTTCTTGATGTAAAGCGCTTTGAGTGCCTTGAAGGTGGAAAAGTGCTATATAAAAATGCGACTGTTCATTCACACATTTATTAGTCTGTCCCTTTTGTTCAGTAGGGACTGCCCATTCCAGGCATACAATGATCCAAATGATTCTAGTGAAGGTGTATGGAGTTTAAAAACACAGTGGAGCACTTCCTTTATTACCGCATGTGTGTAAAATCCCTCAGTCGTCCAGGTAGAATCCATAGCAAAAGGAGAAATTTAATTTGTCAACTGGACAGAGTTTATTTGGTTGAATACGTTTCGCAGCTCATCCAAGCTGCTTCCTCAGTGAAGAAGCAGCTTGGATGAGCTGCGAAACGTATTCAACCAAATAAACTCTGTCCAGTTGACAAATTAAATTTCTCCTTTTGCTATTTATTACCGCATGACATCACAAGGTGGTAACAGTGTTATTCGTTTGATAGACAAGCCTCAATATGCAGGGTTTGTATGTTAAACATATATGAATGAAACAAAACACAACTCCAGGTCTGCTTGTGATGAGGAAACAACATTATACCATAGATCAGAAAATAGTGTGAAGTTACTGTGTTGCTTGACACTGTCTGTGATTCTAAAAGTGCTTCTGTCGCAGAGTGCGTATGGAGGGGAATACATAAACAGCCGAGAAGCCAATGTGATCGCTGACATCATCAGAACAAGACTGGAGAAGCTAATGCCGCACGTGAACAGCCAAACCAGAGTAAGGAACATCATGACAGCATATCTATTGAAGAACACACATTCTGTATTCCTGTGGCTTTAATTCCCCTTTAGACATGCTTTTGGTGACCTTGGTGTGGGTAGTTCCAGATCTGTAGCCGGCTGAAGAAATTATCTACGCCAACTTCTCTATATTTGGAAAATATGCTTTATAAACTTCACCTCAGTTTCAAATGAGGCATTTAGGCTTTGGTGCTTCCCCTGCTGTCAGCAACAGGAAGGAACAATAAGAAACTAGAAAAGCACTCAGAGAGCGCAGACCTCCGCCAAGCCCCATTTAACGCAATGCTAACGAAATTTTCAAAGTGATCCAGAATCCAGGATTTCTTCTGGATCATCACCAAAATTTAATCATCTGTTGGATTTACCATTAGGAACATTTCCTGAAAATTTCATCAAGATCCGTCCATAACTTTTTGAGTTATCTTGCTAACAAACAAACAAACAAACAAACAAACAGACAGACTCAGGCGAAAACATAACCTCCTTGGTGGAGGTAATAAACAACTGATACATGCTTAAAAACTGTGTAGGAGACCCATGACCTATGACACAACTAAATAGGCAAATTGCAAAATGATCTTTTTTTTTTTTTTTTTTTTTAGGCTCAGAGAAAACGACTTTGGATTAATGGATAAATGAAAGCTTCCCTTTTGCCATGTCTGTGTGCAGGACGAGCTCTGATGTGAGCGGAGGGGGGCAGCGGTCGTGTGCGACCCCCAGGATGTGACTGGTCATTGTGTGAGCGGTTGGTGAACACTCCCTGAAGCTGCTGGATGGACACTGTGCAGAGCCATATTTACTCTGTGATGTAAGACACTGGAGCTCTGTTACAGAAGAGTCATTTTACTGATTGTGTGGAAACTGCTGGGACTTTCCAAATAAAGGTTTTTACTTTTTAAGCCTGGCTTGGTCTTTATGACTCTGTGTGTTTAGCTTGAGGAGTTATATTTTTGTACGTCTTCAAAGCTTTTGTTTTCAGTAAGGAATTACTTTTATTTAAGGAAATATTGTTATAAAACTACTTTGAAGTGCAGTGTTTTTATTTGTACTTGAGATATATGCAAAATTAACTTTTCAGAGCTTTTTCCCTTTCTCATTTACCCACTCAAAGTTGTATTTAGTGGAGTATTTGGAAGAATCTATAGTTAGAGTTGAATAAGTTCATTAAAACTAGCCTAACCCTGCCTGACAAGGCTTTACATCACATTAATAAAGGTATAAACAAAAACAAAATGTTAAATCATTTGTGCTATATTTGACATTTTGTTTGTCAGACTATATCAGATATAAATCATAAACCAGATGTTGCATCCAAACAGCCATTAGTGGGCAGTCAGAATCATTAGTCTTTTTTTCTTCTGAGTAATGGTTTCATGGTTCCACGGCTGCTCCATCCTCTCTGTTCCTGAGTACATCTGGGGCCAGTGGTGTCCAGGGACCAGGCCCTCGGTCAGAGGAGGACTACAGACCCATTGAGCACTATTGGAAGTGTGCCAGAACAAACAGCACCTGTCCACACCAGCACAGCCTCCAGAGCCTCAGCATAATGAGCACTCTGTACCTGTGCTGAGGCCCACTAGTGGTCAGGAGCAGTAGTGCACATGTTTGGCTTGGACATAGGTTTGTTTTTGTAAACAGTGACAGCGGAGTGAATAGTTGCTCTCAGTGTGAGAAACAGCCCTCACCTTGTGTTTGCCCCGGCTGCACCCGCCGAGACCACCCTGACCCCGCAGCCCGACCTCCGCACCCCCCTCCCCTTCCCACAGCCACCCCCCTCCACTCCTTCCCACAGCCGAGCAGGAGTCCAGGATTTTTGCGCACAGCCAGAAAGACGGCCATTTTGGGCTCAGGGACTAGGAGTGGATCATTTTAGCTGATTAAAAATGTTCTGCGCACCTTAACCCTGAACATTCCTCATGTTTTTCATGGTCCAGGACATGTGCTGTATCCAGGTCACCTCCTGTATGATAATGAGGCATCTGCCCACACCACCCCCACACCTATCATGCTGTTTTGTGAAAGTTACTCTAAATTGTCAGAAATGGCCATTGTCTGTGTAATCCTTCAATTGTCCAGGTATGATCCATAGCAAAAAATTAAATTCTGTCAACTGGACAAAAGTTTTAGAGTGAAAACGCTTCTCTATGCCAACCGCTGGATTTATAAAACGCCTTGTGTGTCTGGAGATACAGGACAAAAGCCACACTCATGGAGAGGAACAGAAGTGAAGAGAGTTTGAGAAAGTATTTGATTTGATGTGAAAATGCACATATACAGTATAAAAGAATTACATTCAGATTTGCGTAGAGGTTAGCCAAAACGGAGAAGGGCTCTTTATTAGCTCTGGTGCTATAACCTGGCACAATGCATCTCTCCTGTTAAGGTTAATGTAGTTTGTGCACTGTCCCTATCTCATAAATAAACTAACTAAATAAATAAATTCCACTCATTATTCTCGACAATATTAACGATGTGAAAACATGCGCTCTCATGCATGAGCGTGTGCACTTTCCAGGTGCAGCGCTGGGTCTCCCACAGTCCATGCAGTGACCATAGACTTCTATTGACCACAGTCTGTGGCTGTGACACAGAGAGGATGAAAAAACGAGCGGACTTGAGAGAAAATTCTTCCTCAGACAGACCACAAGAGCGAGGCTTTGGTTTAATGAAGTACTGGGACTAAACGCAGCTCCAAGACATTTGTCTTTGTGCACCGAGTGCCTGAGTGGCCCATGATATTCCCTGCATTTTTGTGTAACGGGGAGCTCTTGCAAACGAAAGCTTACTCTTAAGGGTTCTCTCTGTTTAAATAAAGGACACAATAATGTCTATGCCCATCCCAACCCAGGCCCACACACTCAGAGGTAAGACCGAGGCCCGCACACTCATGGAGGTAAAACACAGGCTCACACTCACAGAGGTAAGCAGAGTTTGGATGTTCCGTGTGTACTTTTATTGGCAGAATAACAGTGCCTGACACAGTATGTGTCTGATGTGTTTCATGCTCTATCTGTGTTCTACCTGCTGAAGCGCTTGTTCCCTGGCAACTGATCCACTTATCCCTCCCTCGCTCCTATTGCTCTCTCAGGGAGGGCAACTGAATCTCTCGTACATGCTCATAGCATCCTCCTTTGACTATTCAGACCGCCCTGTGCATGTATCTATGTGCATAAACAGAGCCAGTCCAAGTCCCCACGTACATATCATAGGCATACTTAAAAATACTGTATTGTGAATACTGTGTGCCGTTTTAGGCAAGAAAACAATTTGGCCATATTTGCGAAGATGCACTGCCTACATATTATGACCTGTAAGTACTATAACACAATTTAGTCTGTCATTTTCTAATTTAAATTAATGGATTGGCGTTACTGGAGCCCCACCCTGGAGCCAGGGCTGGAGTACTTGACCGAGGGTCTGGTGGCCAGGCCTCGACAACCAGATCTCTGGACATGGAAACTGGCTCTGGGGAAATGGAACGTCACCTTGATGGAAGGAGCCCGAGCTTGTGTGGGAGGTTGAGCATTACTAGATATAGTAATCACCTCCACGCTCTGGAACCTGACTCCTTAAGAGAGGCTGGACTCTCCATTTCTCTGACGTTGTCCACAAGGAGCAGCGGCGGGCTGGTGTGGGTCTGCTCATTACGCCAAAGCTCAGCCGCCACGTTTTGGAGTTCACCCCAGTGAACGAGAGGGTCACATCCCTGTAATAATAATAATAATAATAATAATAATAATAATAATAATAATAATAATAATAAATTTTATTTATTAGGCACCTTTCTGGACACTCAAGGTCGCCTTACAACAAGTACAGTATACATTATAGGCATTTAAAAGCAACAGTTAAAATACATACAAAAATAAACAGTAAAACTTTTAAACAGTTAAACTTTTAAAAGGACAGTGCAGTTATGGTTGTATCCCCAGGGTCAGGGACAAGTCTCACTGTGGTGTTGGTATATGGGCCGAATAGCAGTGCAGAGTACCCGGCCGTCTTGGAGTCCCTGGGAGGGGTACTAGACAGGGGGGACTCTGTTGTTCTACTGGGGGACTTCAACACTCACATGGGCAATGACAGTGACACCTGGAGAGGGGTGATGGGGAGGAAATGTCTCGCTGACCTGAACCCAAGCGATATTTTGTTACTGGAGTTTTGTGCTAGTCATAGCTTGTCCATAACAAACACCATGTTCAAGCTCAAGGGTGTCCATCAGTGCTTGTGGCACCAGGACTCCCTAGGTCCTCCGGCTGCGTGTCTTGGACACTTGGGTGAAGAGGGGCAGAGCTGTCAACCGATCACCACCGGGTTGTGAGTTGGGTCCACTGGCAGAGAAGGAAGCTGGAAAGACCTGCCAGGCCCAAGTGTATTGTGAGGGTTTGTTCAGAATGTATGGCAGAGCCATCTGTCAGGAGGACCTTCTTTAACTCACACCACCAGGAGAGCTTCTTCCAGATCTTCCAGAGGCTGGGGACATGGAGTTCGAGT
Source organism: Taenioides sp. WSHXM2023 (assembly GCA_029959045.1). Classification (NCBI taxonomy): domain Eukaryota; kingdom Metazoa; phylum Chordata; class Actinopteri; order Gobiiformes; family Gobiidae; genus Taenioides; species Taenioides sp. WSHXM2023. The sequence continues at coordinate 31,621,757 of CM057099.1, forward strand.
GGGCTATGTTCTCGACCTCTTTTGTTGATATGCCTATTCATAGTTGTGGTTGTAAGGTCTGTGGTGCCTGTCACAACCCCCGAACCTGTTGGTGGATGCTGGAAGTAAGGGATGCTGTCAGGCTGAAAAAGCCTATCGAGCCTTGTTGGCTTGTAGGACTCCTGAGGCAAAACTCAGAGATGGAAGAAGTTCGGGGAGGCCATGGAGGAGGATTATCAGCCTCAAAGAAATTCTGGCAAACTGTCTGACACCTTAGGAGGAGGAAGCAGTGCTTCATCAACACAGATCTGTCCCAGGGGTGGTTGTCCCTCTGTTTAAGAAGGGGGACTGGAAAGTGTGTTCCAACTACAGAAGAATCACACTCCTCAGCCTCCCCGGTAAGGTCTCTTCCAGGGTACTGGAGAATCTGACAGATAATCGAACCTCGGATCCAGGAGGAGCAGTGTGGTTTTCATCCCCGCCGCGGAACACTGGATCTGCTCTATACTCTCCTCATGGTATCCTGGGGGGGGTGCTCTGACAGTAGCAAAGGGTTATCTGGTCCCTGTATGAATGGAGCAGGAGCTGTGTTTGCAGTAAGTCAGACCTGTTCCCAGTGCATGTTTGGCTTTAACAGGGCTGCCCTTTGTCACTGATTCAGTTCATTGTATTTATGGACAGTCAGGGGGTGGAGGGGGTCCGGGGACCACAAAATCTCATCTCTGCTGTTTGCAGATGATCAGAACAGGGCCTTTTTATTAAACCAAAGATGTTCATTTTGTCTTCTTATGTACTTTAACTTCTTGGTTGTTTTTTCACTTACCCGGTGAGGCGGGGAGGCGAGCCCGAGCAACAAGGTAAATACACGTTACTGTATTGTCTTAAAAAAGAACCCAAGAAGTTAAAGAACAAGGCCTGCAACGTTTACTGGGGCGGTTTGCAGCTGAGTGTGAAGTGGCTGTGATGAAGATCAGCTGGTTCTCGACCCGAAAAAGGTGGCTTGCCCTCTCCAGTTGGGTGGAAGGTCCCTGCCTCAAGGGTATGAGTTCAAATATATTATATACAAATACATATTTCAAATTTGAAAGTAGAGTGTGCGTGAGTGTTGGTGGTGGTCAGAGGGGCCGATGGCGCAGATTGGCAGCCTCGCTTCCGTCAGTCTGCTCCAGGCCAGCTGTGGCTACAATAGTAGCTTACCACCACTGAGTGTGGACTTAATGAATGACAGATAGGGCAAGATCGCACATACACGTGGTCAAAATGAGTTTCCTCTGCAGGGTGGCTGGGAGCTCCCTTAGAGATAAGGTGAGGAGCTCGGTCACATGGGAGGAGCTCAGAGTAGAGCCGCTGCTCCTCCATGTTGAGAGGAGTGTGTAGAATCCCTCAGTCGTCCAGGTAGAATCCATAGCAAAAGGAGAAATTTAATTTGTCAACTGGACAGAGTTTATTTGGTCGAATACGTTTCGCAGCTCATCCAAGCTGCTTCTTCAGTTCTGGTCAGATGCTGGCGGACACTGCTTTATATCTGCTTGAAGGGAGGAGCTTAATTACAATGAAAATTACTCTGAGACAACAAATATTTATTTACAGTTTCTGTTAGTCAGGTGAGTCTATTCAATATGGAGTTGTTTACAGTTTCTGTTAGTCATGTGAGTCTATTCAATATGGAGTGGGAGTGGGGGAGTAGTTAGCATATCCATTCAGGGCCATGATGGGTGTTTTCACACCTCTGGACATGTCCTGGCTAGTCCCATTGTTTTCCCAGTTTGTTTTGATTTAGGTTTGAGGATAGAGTTATAGATGGGAGACAAATGATGTCTGAGACCTCCATTTCTGTTCAAGGAAGGATTCTCTTTCTTGACAAAAATAGCCTCTTTAACTCCCCTCTCAAACCAGTTCTTTTCTCTGGCCAAGATCTGGACCTCACTGTCCTCAAAGGAGTGGCCTGTGGCTTTTAGGTGGAGATGTACGGCAGATTGCGGCCCACCCTGCTTTTCCCGTCTGTGTTGATACATCCATTTGTGAAGTGGCTGTTTTGTTTCTCCAATGTAGCGCTCACTGCAGTCTTCACTACACTGAATGGAGTAGACCACATTGCTTTGTTTGTGGCTTGGTGTTTTGTCCTTAGGATGGACCAGTTTTTGTCTTAAAGTGTTTGTGGGTTTGAAATAGACTGGGATTTCATGTTGTCTGAAGATCCTCTGTAGTTTTTCGGAAACGCCAGCCAGGTAAGGAATAGTTACACCCCTTCTCCTGGGCTCTGGTTCTCTGTTGTCCTCTTTCTTTGTTGTCCTTGGCATCTTCACGTGTGAATTTGATGTTCGGATCTACAGAATTGATATGTGCAGTAAAAGATTCCAAATCTTGAATTTTGATTTTTGAGAAATTATCATCAACAAAGCGATACCAGTGTGTGGGTGGAGTGCCTGGGTATGAGGCCAGGGCACTCTGTTCAAATTGTTCCATGTATAAGTTTGCAATGATAGGGGAGACCGGTGAGCCCATTGCACAGCCATGGATTTGTCTGTAGAAGTTTCCTCTGAACTGGAAATAGGTGGTACTTAAACAAATTTCCAGCAGTTGGCAGATTTGGTCGGGTGAAAGTTTGGTTCTCTCTTCTAGCTTAGTATCCTCCAGTAGTCTCCTCCTTGCTGCCTCCACCGCTACCGATGTAGGGATACAAGTGAAAAGAGAGGTCACATCAAAGGAAACCATTGTCTCATCCCAGTCAAACTGGAGATGCTTGATTTTGTTCACAAATTCGGCTGTGTTCTCAATGTGGTGCTCTGTGTTACCCACCAGCGGAGACAAGATGGTTTTTAGGTGTTTGGCCACATTGTACGTGATGGAGTCTGTGCTACATACAATGGGTCTGAGTGGTACTCCTTGTTTGTGGATCTTTGGGAGGCCACAGATGCCAGGGATGGCATCACCAGGGTACAGTCTGTAATATAGCTGTCGATCAATGACTTCTTCCTTTTCCAGCTTCTGCAAACAATCAATGATCTTCTTTTTGTACACATTGATGGGGTCCTGTTTTAGTAATTCGTAGGTTGTGGTGTCACTGAGTAGGCTGTTAACCTTAGCCTCATAATCAGCTGAGTTCAGGATCACAGTGCATCTCCCTTTGTCAGCTGGGAGGATGTTGATGCTGTGGTCCTTCTCCAGAGCAGCGATGGCCTTCCTTTCCTCCAGTGTTACATTGGAGGGTGGAGGTTTGGCATTGCTCAGTGCAGCTGTGGGTGAATCTCATGTTGATAAGGGCGATGTAACTCCACATAATGAACCCACTGGTGATTTGAAGCTATCAAAGTGCAGTTCCACACAAGTGTCTACTTTTGAAAATGCTAACCTTGTTAATCAAATGAGTGATATTGTTCAACAGATTGGGCAGCAGTTAGCAGACAGTATTGTTACAAGGTTGAATCAGTGTGGTTGAATCTTCTATTAGACATGCCTAAAAGTCATGTTCATATACCAGACAAATGCGATTCATTGCATAGCCGTACATTAGACCTCTCCCAGGGTATGCTTGTTTAACAAGGTGCCAAAAAGCCACCTGTATTTAGGGGGGATGATTCACATGCTACAGTACGTCTGTTGATGAGTGGGAAGAGTCAATGAGAAATTTCATTCAGAAGCTCAGTTGGTAAGAGCGTTTGTCCATAGATCCGAAGTTTGGTGGTTCAAATCCTGCTCTCGACATAAACATCATTGTTTGAGCAGTCAGATCCACTGACCCACAGATTGATGGTGTGATTCCAGCTCCAAAAGATGAATGCTGTTGTTGTGTCATTGGGCAAGACACAACAACAGCACCCCCCCCCCCCCCCCCCCCCCCCTCAAACTGCTATACAACAAGGGTGAGTGGTTCCTTGTTGTATAGCAGTTTGAGTGCCTTAAAAGTGGAAAAGCGCTATATAAAAATGTGACCATTTACCATTCATAAAAATGGAGGAGACTGTCATTCACCTGAGAGGCAGGGCAAAAGAGAATGTTAAGTTTGGCATAAGAAATGGTGAAATCAATGTTAAAGACAATCCAAATACCATTTACAGTCTCCTGTGTTGAGTCTTTGTTCCTCTGCGCCACTTGCTGACTTTTACTTCACACTCACAAAAGAAAATGAGGACCCGTATGAGTTTTGGTTAAGGCTGAATAGAGCTGCAGATAATGCGTCAACTCTCTTAAAGAGCAGTGTAGAAGTCACTCACATGTTCATTAAGCACTGCCCCAGCAAAGATTTAGCTTTTACCTTTAGATCCAAAACTAGTGGAGTTAATATGATTAACTGAGATTCAGGAGCTGGAACACACCTCGACCGCCCTCTCCTCCTCACCAGCGAACCACAGCTCACCGCAACCACACCTCTAATTTCCCAGAAGCCATTTATTCCTGCCTATCCCATCATCCCAGTTTGTCTCAGCTAACTTGACAGAGCACGAGACAGTTCCGTCAGCATTATGGATCACAAACTTATTATTAACCCGTCCGATTCAGATTTCGACCTGTTCGGAGAGTCGCAGTCTGACGTCTCCTCACATCAGCGGCGGTCCTACGAAGACGCCTCCAGTCTCTCAGTCTGCCTCCTCAGCCCCCCCCATTGGGGGGCAGGTCGTCTCTTCCCCTGTGCCTGCTCCCTCCGTGTTAGACCACTGGGTCGCTTCGCTTCTCTCATCCCTGTCTGCGCAGGCTGCACAAAATCCCCTCGCACACACATCTTTTCCCCCCATCCCTCCTTCATTTTCTCTTATTCCAGACATCATGAGTCAGATGGCTTCTTGTGCTCAGACCCTCGTCACCACCATAGCTACAACAACCTCCTCGGCAGCACCATCGGCCTCGCAGGCCCCCCCCCTTCCCCAACACCCAAATGTTTTTAGTACTGTGTCTCCCATCTACACTCTAGCCACTGCCATACTTCCAACTCAGCCAGCCGCCTCCATCAATCGTCTGTCTCCCGTTTCTCCGTCCCAGTGGCAGCAGATTATTAATGGTAATTATATTGATCTTGCTCAGTTGATCCAATCCTCCCTCTGCAACCCAAACTAGCCGCGGGATCTACTAACCAGCCAGGGCCTCACTTTGTTTATGCTCCATACCATCCCGACTGTCTGACAATAATTCTCGACCTTGCAATGCGTTTCGGCGGGACCGGATTTTACACTTACCATGTATTATTCGCCACTCAAGCGCTCTTTCTTCAGTGGCCACGCCCTCTTGCAATCGCCCCCACAGCTTCGAAGAATCCAGTCTTTAATCGCCTGTCTTCCGCAGCTCCCCCTCCACCCGTGAGCCCTCACCCTACTTCTTCAGCCCGACCCACCACCCTCGTACCCATCAGTAGAGGCAGTGATCAGCACGGACGCCCCATCCTGTATCACGGAGGAAGGATGATCTGCAATAACTTCAATGATCGGGGTTGCAGCATCTCCAATTGCAGGCTTCTTCACGTCTGCTCCTTCTGTGGCGCCGCCCATACCAGGTTCTCCTGCCCGCACAATCCAGTCACGTCGACGAAAAGAGTGCTTCCTACACCGCTACCACCACCGTGAAGGTAAATGCGCTATTCGTTGCTCTCCGCGATCACCCCGATCACAAGTTTGTCAATTTCTTGCTCGGTTTTAGTAGCGGTTTTCACCCTGGCATCGAAGTTCTGCCAGAAGCAGTGGGATCTGTGAGCGCGGACTGTAGGAACCTCTAGTCCACACTCACAGATCCCACCGCCGTGGACAACCTTTTGGCGAAGGAAGTCGGTGAAGGATTCATGATCTGCCCTTTTAAACGTCCTCGTTTTGAGTCATTCCGTATCAGCCCCATTGGCATCGCCACACGCAAGTACTCCGGGAAAAAAAGGCTCATCGTCGACCTATCTTCTCCCCACGGTACAGACATTCCCAGCCTCAACAATCTCATTCCCACCCCAGATTTTTCTATGCAGTACGCCACTACCAATCACGCCATCTCCCTCATTTGTCTCGAGAGCCGCGGAGCGTGGCTCTCTAAAGCCGACATCACCAGTGCCTTCAAGGTCCTGCCCATCCACCCTGATTGCTGGCGTTACTTCGGAGTCTTCTGGAAAGGGTCGTATTACTTAGCCGTGTGCTTGACCTTCGGCTGCCATAGCAGTCCTAAAATGTTCGATTCCTTGTCGGAAGCCTTGTGTTGGATTCTCATCAACAACTTTAAACTTCCTTATGTCTTACACCTCCTGGATGACTTCTTGGTCGTGACTCCCGTGTCTTCCCCCCCCTCGTCTCGGCCTAGCGTCACTCGTCAAAGCATTCTCCGACCTCTGAGTTCCTTTGTCCGAGGAAAAGATCCTCGGCCCCTGCACATCAATTGAGTTTCTTGGCATAACTCTCAACTCGGTCTCATTCCAAGAGTCTCTTCCTCCTGAGAAGGTCCAGCGAATCTCGCTGCTCCTCTACAACTTCATTCTGGCTACCTCGTGCACCAAGAGACAGCTCCTCGCGCTTCTCGGTCACCTCAACTACACTATTCGCATCATTCCTCAGGGCAAGTCCTTCCTTTCATGTCTTCTCACGAAAGCCGCATCCGTCCCCTCCCTTCACTCAACAATACCGCTGAACGAAGCTTGCAGGACCGAAATGCGCCTATGGAAGCAGTTCCTAGATTCTTGGGATGGCATCTCCTTCTTTTATGACGAATTCTTGTCCGCTCTCGAAGACATTCAACTCTTCACTGACGCAGCTCCTTCAGTAGGTTTCGGAGGGTTTTATCAGGGAAGGTGGTTCGCTTCCGCGTGGCCCCCCAACCTCCTCGCTCTGAGGCCAGCAGACTGCTCATCCACCTTGTTCGAACTCTACCCCACTGTCATCGCAACCATTCTTTGGGGGCACGAGTGGTCTAGCAGGTGCATCTTTATCCATTCCGACAGCACCGCCACAGTCCACATCATTAACAAGGGAAGATCCTGTTCCCCCGTAATCGCTCAGTTCCTCCGAAAACTTATCTTAGTGTCCACTCAGCATCAATTCGTCATTTGCGCTGCCCACGTTCCGGGTCACGATAACTCCATTGCTGATTCACTCTCTCATTTTGATTTTCAGAGATTTAGAAGCTTGGCTCCGCACTCGGACGACCAGCCCGTTCCGGTTCCTCCATTTTCGGCCATGATCTTCAACTAAGCTACCCAGCTCTTGGCCCTCTCATCTCCGCTTCGTGACACACCATCCTCGACAGCCTCGCCCCAAGTTTGCTTTCCACCTACCTGACCGGGTGGAACAACTTCAAAGCTTTCCTCGATCTTCATCAACTCCCCCTCAACTCATTTGACATCACCACCATCTGCAGTTTGTCACCTTCTCGCACCATTCCAGGAACATCCGTGTCTCCACCATACAGGCTTACCTCGCTGGATTTAACCTCATTTACAAGCTGTCCACCAGGGAGGACTGCCAGTCTCTATCTCACTGCCACGTTTCCATGCTGATTAAAGGACTGCAAAACGCCAAACCTCATCTTCCCCCTAAACGCTTACCCCTTACTTCAGACCTACTCTATCTTTGTATTCGCACTCTGCGCTTCGGTTACCTCTCGCCACCCACGGACCTTTCCCTCGAATGCATGTTCCTCTTAGCCTTCTTCAGCTTTCTCCACTGTTCTGAATTTGCTCCAATGTCAAGCACTTTCGACCTGTCCGTCCACCCTAGGCTTTCTGATCTTGCCGTACATTCTCCCAACCTGCTCGTCTTTACTCTCCGCAGGAGTAAAACGGATCAGCTGGGAAACACTTTTCCTATCCACCTCTTTCACCTTAACTCTCCTCTAAGTCCATACGAACCTTTTATTAAGTATCTTGCTTTCCGACTCCAATTCCTCCCACAACGATCCGCTCTTCCTTACGAAAACAGGTAAGATGGCTTCCTGATTCTGGTTCAGTAAACACTTTAGAGAAATCCTACGCTCTTCCGGTATAGCCCCCCTTCCATTCTCCATCCATTCTTTCCGCATTGGTGCCACTATGCATTGGTGGTCTACTCCATTCAGTGTAGTGAAGACTGCAGTGGGCGCTACATTGGAGAAACAAAACAGCCACTTCACAAAAGGATGTACCAACACAGACGGGAAAACCAGGGTGGGCCGCAATCTGCCGTACATCTCCACCTAAAAGCCACAGGCCACTCCTTTGAGGACAGCGAGGTCCAGATCTTGGCCAGAGAAAAGAACTGGTTTGAGAGGGGAGTTAAAGAAGCTATTTTTGTCAAGAAAGAGAATCCTTCCTTGAACAGAAATGGAGGTCTCAGACATCATTTGTCTCCCATCTATAACTCTATCCTCAAACCTAAATCAAAACAAACAGAGAAAACAATGGTACTAGCCAGGACATGTCCAGAGGTGTGAAAACACCCATCATGGCCCTGAATGGATATGCTAACTACTCCCCCACTCCCACTCCATATTGAATAGACTCACCTGACTAACAGAAACTGTAAACAACTCCATATTGAATAGACTCACCTGACTAACAGAAACTGTAAATAAATATGTGTTGTCTCAGAGTAATTTTCATTGTAATTAAGCTCCTCCCTTCAAGCAGATATAAAGCAGTGTCCGCCAGCATCTGACCAGAACTGAAGAAGCAGCTTGGATGAGCTATAAACTAAATAAACTCTGTCCAGTTGACAAATTAAATTTCTCCTTTTGTTATGGATTCTACCTGGACGACTGAGGGATTCTACACACATCTCATTACTAGCCAAAAAATATTCTGTCATACTATGTGATACTAAAAATGTTTTTATCTTCTTTTAATTTTTGTTATCTTAAAGAATGCAATGATCAGGATCAACCATGCAATGGGGGTCTGTAAGAGGTTGGACAGCAGTTTCACCTACAGTTGGGAAAAAAAAGAGGGATCTTGAAGAGGTGCAGAAGCAGTTGAACATGCCTCAACACTCCCTCAAGACAGAATGTCCAACCAGATGGGGATCTAGGCAGGCCACGATTGACAGCATCCTTGAGCAGCAGAAGGTCCTTTCTTTAATAATAATAATAATAATAATAATAATAATAATAATAATAATAATAATAATAATAATAATAATAATAATAAGAAGAAGAAGAAGAAGAAGAAGAAAAAGAAACAAGCGGGCATAGGCTGATAATAATCAGCCCGCTCTATATATATAGATCTTTCTTAGGTATGGTCTTGTATTAGCACCATTTTATTGAAGGGTGTTCAGCTAAAGCTAGGCCTCTGTTTGGTCTTGTGTCAGAGTCTACTACTTTAAGTGAGAAGTTTAAGGGTTTAGTGAGACTGTTTCTCTCTGACTGAACTGACGACTGCAGATGTGCCTTTGAAACTCTGAAATATGACTTGGTGCATTGTGTCACATTAGCTCACCCTAACTTTTTCCGCTTCCACTTGATAGTAAGATTGCCAGACCTTTGGCTTTTGCTAGTAAGGCCCTCTCCCATGCCCAGTTAAACTACCCAGCACACCGGCTGGAGTTCTTGGCAAGGCCTTAAGTGGGCTGTTTGTGACAAATTTAGCGATTGGTTGAAGGGACAGACTTTTTCAGTGTGGACTGGCAATAACCCACTGACGTATATTTTGACTAAACATAAACTTGATGCTTACGGTTTGACCTCAACTATGTCCCGGGCACTAAAAAACGTGGTGGCCGATGCACTTAGTAGAGAGCCTCCTCACCACAAACATCTCTCTCATTTGAGGAGGTCCAAGCTGTGTTTAGCGCTCACAATGGTGGTGTCAGCCAAATCAGAGGCACCAGTTCAGACATTTCTCAGCTCACTGGTGTAGACCATCATGCTTCCTTGCCCAAAAGTCAACTTACCAACATGCAGGAGTAAGAGGAGATCTTGACAGACAAAGGTTCTTCTGGATTGGAATGGAAAGGGATGTTGCCAACCATATTAAGAACTGTCAGATGCTTGGTTGGCCATGCCCCTCTCGAAAGCATTCACACTTCAGAGTCGATGGAACTACAGTCCCTGACAAAAGTCTAGTCGCTTATCCATTTTGTAGAAACAAAAGCTTATAACCTGACTTTAAATTAATCGATTGGTTTTAGAAATGTCTCATATGAAAGCTAAAACCCTCCCAAATTATGCTCAATATACTAAAATAAATTTGCTTCACTGAAGAAAGATTGATCATTTAATGAACACAGAAAGGTCAGATTTTGGCAAGACAAAAGTCTTGTCGCCTACAGAAAATTGAACAAATAATTTACTTCAAATACAAAAATATGTTGCATAACGTCAGTGAATTAAGTAGTGGTGCTGTGAGATCCATATTTAATATCTTGTATGACTTCCATGAGCTTGAAGGACTGCATCCATGCGGTTCGACAATGATTCATACAATTTGTTGATGAAGTCATCAGGAATAGCAAAGAAAGCAGTCTTACATGCCTCCCAGAGTTCATCAAGATTCTTTGGTTTTGCCTTCCATGCTTCCTCTTTCATTCTACCCCAGACATGCTCAATGATGTTCATGTCTGGTGACTGGGCTGGCCAGTCCTGGAGCACCTTGATCTTCTTCGCCTTGAGGAACTTTGATGTAGAGATAGAAGTATGCGATGGAGCACCATCCTGCTGCAAAATTTGACCCCTTTTATGGTTGGGAATGTAAGAGGTAGCTAATACTTCTTGATATTTTAGGCTATTGATATTGCCTTCCACCCTGCAAATGTCTCGCACACCCCCATACTGGATGTAAGATAAGATAAGATAAGATAAGATAAGATAATCCTTTATTTGTCCCACAATGGGGAAATTGCAGTGTCACAACGCAAGTTACAGAAACAGTAGGAAATAAGAGCATGCATCAAAATCAAGATAAATAATAATAAGTATTTACAATCAACTAAAAAACACAACACTGTAAGCTAAGCTAAAAGGCACAGGAACATTGCACAATAAGTGTTTTTGATTCTGAGATGATTGTGTACATTGCAGTGATGGACAGTGGTGGGTAAATAAATAATAGCAGGTACAGTGACTTTAAATAATATTGCACATTGTTATTATTACTATGGAGATGACACATGGTTGCTATGGGAATGACACATGACTAGCATTGTTCATTATACAGTCTGACAGCAGCAGGAAGGAAAGACCTGCGAAATCTCTCCTTAACACAGCGAGGGTGAATCAGTCTGTCACTGATGCTGCTCTCCAGAGCAGACAGGGCGTCCTGCAGGGGGTGACCCCAGACCATGATTTTTCCACCACCAAACTTAACTGTTTTCTGGGTGAATCTTGGATCCATGCGGGCTCCAGTAGGTCTCCTGCAATATTTGTGGCGGCTGTGATGTAATTCAACTGAGGATTCGTCTGAGAAATCCACCTTCTGCCACTTTTCCAGTGTCCATCCTTTTAGCAGGCTATGGGCCTTGGCAAATGCCACACAGTTTTTTAATTGCCTTTTGTTTAGTGCTGGTTTCTGTGCACTGATTCGACCATGGAGGCCATTTCGAGACAGAATTCTACAAACTGTTCTGGTTGACACAGGGACTTGAGGTGACCAGGCCTGGTGGAGCTCTGCTGCAGTGGAAAAGGGGCTGGGCTTTGATTTTCGAATCAACAAACGGTCCTCCCGAGCAGTTGTCTTGCGGGGTCTGCCGGACCTGGGCTTGTCGAAAACATCTCCAGTCTTTTCAGATCTTTTTCTTATTCTTTGTACTTGACGCTGAGACACATTGAAGGTGTCAGCCACCTCAGCAGTGGATCTGGTCTTCAGCCTCTTGATAATTAACGCTTTGGTCTCAGGGTGGAGCTTAGGCATGTTGTCAGAGGTGAAGTTGCAGTTGATGTGAAGGTCTGGTGTGCTGGGGTTCTTTTTATACACACCCACTAATTGATTGATCAGTAACTGATCACAGGTGAGGCTGTAATCTAGGATTGGGTGCATCATATGACAAGGCGACAAGACTTTTGTCTTGCCAAAATCTGACCTTTCTGTGTTCATTAAATGATCAATCTTTCTTCAGTGAAGCAAATTTATTTTAGTATATTGAGCATAATTTGGGAGGGTTTTAGCTTTCATATGAGACATTTCTAAAACCAATCGATTAATTTAAAGTCAGGTTATAAGCTTTTGTTTCTACAAAATGGATAAGCGACAAGACTTTTGTCAGGGACTGTAGTATGCATTGATTTTTGGACCACAGAACAAACAGACAAAAAAAGTGTAGATGTGTTTATTGTCACTGACCATTTTTCCAAACTGTCACATGCTTTCCCCTGCAAAAAAAATAAAAATAAAATAAAATACATTAAAATAAAATAAACAGTCTTTTTCTGCATTTACGGCTTCCAAAAGAGAATTCATTCTGATCAGGGTGCAAATTTCGAGAGTCAACTCATAAAAGAGCTGCTGGATATGGCTGGTGTCCAGAAATCGCACACCACACCGTACCACCCAATGAGTAATGGTATTGCAGAAAGATGCAACTGGACTCTTGGAAACATGATTCGTGCCTTACCCCCAAACTCCAAAGCTAGGTGGGCGCAAATGTTACTGAGTCTGACATTTTGTTATAACGGTACCGAGCATGAGACCACAGGGCTTGCACCTTTTTATCTTATATTTGGCCATGTCCCATGTCCTCCCCGTGGATGTAGTTTTCCAACATGTGCTCCATAACAACTCTTTCGTTGACCACCGTGAGTTTGTTGCCAGGTTAAGGCATGTCTTGGCTGAAACAGTGCACATTGCCCAAAAGCACAGCAGATCAGAGCAAGCTTACCAAGCTGAGAACTATAATCGCAGAGCTAAGGCTAACCCCTTGCTGTTGGAGACCAAGTCCTACTTGCGAACCGTGGAGATAGAGGAAAACGGAAAGAAGCGAACAAATGGGACTCTAAAGTGTTTATGACTTACAGTAAATATTCCCTCAGTGCGTGTGTTCATGTGCGAGCTGAAGCTGTAAAACAGCCGTAGTCATCCAACTTCCTTGTTCACTCTCTTCCTTGCACTATTAGGGTGAAAGTTATCCTCTTTTTACTTTGTTATTACAATATTGTAACAGATATTTAACCAATGTAATATCCTGATTATTATTATGTGTGGTCACTGTAATGGAGTACTTAAGACGAGGTGACACAGTGTACAAGGTGAATCCGCTACCATTCAACTTACAACATCTGTTTTCTATATTATATATTATATATTATATTATGCAGAATTTGGTGTTGTCACACCAAACCCAGCAGCCTCCGTGGATCATTGACATAAATGAGAAGGCAAGAAACAATGGTCACACGTACACACGGTGATGCGAGAGATTCAGATGCCCTCCCTGAGAAAGTGAAAGGATCGAGGGAGGGATACATGGATCAGTGGCCAGGGGTAGAGTGCTTCAGCAGGTACAACACAAATTTAACATGAAACACATCAGTCACACTTATTCTGCCAATAAAAGTACATAAGGAACATCCAAACTCCCCAGACAGCATTTAGATCTGTGCCGAATCTGTTCTGATGTCACAGGATCCGCGTAGGAGTCAGATCTGTTCTGTGGAACTGCTCCGGTTCTGATCCAGACTTATTTGTACAACTTGACTTAGACACACGGTGAGGTAGTTCTGTCCTGAATCTGGCACAGAGGGACAGACCAGAGACATCAGTCAACATACCCTCCTCCGGCATACGGAGCGAATGCACACACTCAGTGGTGAGCAGGGGCCTCATTTATAAAGCTTGCTTATGCACTAAGCATTGTGTAGGTGCCCTCTGTGCCAACTGCAGGATTTACAAAACTCCCCCTAAGCGCAGTACGTTGCATATCTCTACACCAGGGACCCTGCCGTATACTCTCCGCAAAGTCTGGAGACACGAAGGAAAAATGACAGTCATTGAGAGGAGCAAAAATGAAGAGATTTTGAGTGTTTGATCCAGAAATCACCAAAAAATGCACGTATATAAAAGAATTACTTTCAGATTTTTGCATCTAAGCAGAGGTTACCCGAAATACGGAGAAGGGCTGTATATTTTAAGTTATACAATATTTATATATTTGAAACTCTCGTGCACAAGCGCGCATACTTTACCAGTGTACTGCTGGGTCTCCCACAGTCCGCATCGTGACCATAGACTTCTATAGAACACAGTGTGGCTGTGACCACCACAGAGAGGATGAAATAACGAGCAGCCCTGCGCAAAAACTCTTCCCTCAGACGTAGCACAGGAGCAAGGCTTTGATTTAATGAAGCACTGGGTCTAAATGCAGCTCCAACACTACTTTTGTCTCTACACACCCAGCGCCAGAGTGGCCCGAGTATGTGCATGACATGAAGCCTATAAACCTGACGGGAACCCAAAATATTCCCTGCATTTTTGTGTAATGGGGAGCTCTTGCAAATGAGAGCTTGCACTTGAGGGCTCTCCCTGTCAAAATAAAGGAAACCCATAAAAATCACCCATCTGTACCCATCCTGATCCAGCCACGCTCACTTACAGAGGTAAGATCCAGGCTCACACTCACAGAGGTAAGCAGAGTTTGGATATTCTGTGTGTACTTCTATTGGCAAAATAACAGCGCGTGATATGTGTCTGATGTGTTTCATGCTACATTTGTGTTGTAATTGCTGAAGCACTCATCCCCTAGCTGCTGATCCTTTCGCTCTCTCAGGGAGGTCCTCTGAATCTCTCGCATGCGCTCATAGCCTCCTCTTTTGACCATCCAGATCTCCGCATACACATATCTATGTGCATAAACAGGGGCAGTCCCCACGGACATATCATAGACATACTTAAAAATATAGCGATAAAACTCTTGAAACAACGAGAAAACAATGTGGCCATATCTGCAAAGATGCACTGCCTAAATTAATATGACATAATTTAGTCTGTTATTTCTAATTTAAATGAAGAGATGAGTTGTTGCAATTACTTTTAATTTTGTCTTTATTTATAAACCTTGTTTAAGCCTCTAACATGACTGCATGGTGCTGTGTGAAGTGTCTCCCCCTTCGTCTGTCCCACGTGACTTGGTCAAATCCACCGATTATTGGCTTATGTTTAGGTAAATCTCATTCAAGAGTCATTTTGCATGGTCATGTGACATGGGTTCACGTGCAAGGATTCTAGCTGCAGGTGGGATCTAGCAATCTGTGCTTTAATATGGAGGGTTTTCTAGATTTCAATTTTGCGTGGCGCACACCTCTGGAGTACGCTCTTGCTTAGGAAAAGTCCTACACAGACAGTCCTTTATAAATGAGCCCCCTGCTCACCTCTGTGAGTGTATGGGCCTGGGTTTTACCTCTGTGAGTGCGCAGGCCTGGGTCTTACCTCTGTGAGTGTGCAGGCCTGGGTCTTACCTCTGTGAGTGCGCAGGCCTGGGTCTTACCTCTGTGAGTGCGCAGGCCTGGGTTGGGATGAGTACAGACCTTATGAGCAAACTCTCTTTTGCAAGAGCTCCTCGTTACACGAAAATGCAGGGAATATCATGGGTTCGGGTCAGGGTCAACCAGTAGGCTATGGGTGTTTTGCAATCGCCAGGATCCTCGGCTTCTGAACCACTTCGGACAGTTTTATGTCATCAGAGCTCCACCAAGTGCTGTTCCAATGTCCCTGAAGCCCTCATGTCCTCTGCACTCAACCTCCATTTGGTTCTTTTACCAAGGATGCAAAGCCCCCATGACAATGAATAGACCAAGGCCAGTTACGTTGCCCGGATTGGCGTTAGCCGGGCCCCAACGTGGAGCCAGGCCTGGTGGCCAGGCCTTCCCCCATGGGGCCCGACCGAGCATAGCCCGAAGAAGCGACGTGGGGCCGTCCTCCTGTCGTGGACCCACCACTCGCAGGAGGATTCATAGGCTGCCAGTGCAGGGAGATCTGGGCAGCAGACGAAGGCAGGGGCCTCGGCAATCGGATCTCCAGACATGGAGACTAGCTCTGGGGACATGGAATGTCACCTTGCTGGGGGGAAGGAGCCCGAGCTTGTGCAGGAAGTGGAGCTTTACTGACTAGATATAGTCGGCTTCACCTCCTTGCACACCTTGGGCTCTGGAACCCAACTCCTTGAGGGGCGCTGGACTCTCCATTTCTCTGGCGTTGCTCGCGGGGAGCGGCAGCGGGCAGGTGTGGGCTTGCTCATTGCCCCACAGCTCAGCCGCCGTGTGTTGGAGTTCACCCCGGTGAATGAGAGGGTCGCGTTCCTCCGCCTCCAAGTCGGGGACAGGTCTATCACTGTTAACACAACAGTCAACAACACGGCCTACAGGCCGAAGAGCAGTGCAGAGTACCCGGCCTTCTTGGAGTCTTTGGGAGGGGTACTGGATAGTGCACTGGTGACTCTGTTGTTCTACTGGGGGACTTCAACGCCCACGTGGGCAACGACAGTGACACCTGGAGAGGGGTGATTGTGAGGAATGGCCTCTCTGATCTGAACCCGAGCGGTGTTGTGTTATTGGACTTCTGTGCTAGCCACGGTTTGTCCATAACGAACACCATGTTCAAGCACAAGGGTGTCCATCAGTGCACATGGCACCAGGACACCCTAGACCGGAGGTTAATCGACTTTGTTGTCGTGTCATCTGACCTCCGGCCGTGTGTCTTGGACACTTGGGTGAAGAGAGGCGCAGAGCTGTCAACCGATCACCACCTGGTGTGAGTTGGGTCCACTGGCAGAGGAGGAAGCCAGAAAGACCTGGCAGGCCCAAGCGCATAGTGAAGGTCTATTGGGAGCGTCTGGCAGAGCCCTCTGCCAGGGGGACCTTCAACTCACACCTCCGGGAGAGCTTCTCCCAAATTCCGGGGGAGGCTGGGGACATGGAGTCTGAGTGAGCTTTGTTCTCGGCGTCTTTTGTCAATGTGGCCATTCATAGCTGTGGTCGTAAGGTTTGTGGTGCCTGTCATGGCGGCAATCCCCGAACCCGGTGGTGGACCCCAGAAGTAAGGGATGCTGTCAGGCTGAAGAAGGAGTCTTATAGGGCCTTGTTGGCTCATGGGACTCCTGAGGCAGCTGACAGGTACCGGCAGGCCAAGCATGCTGCAGCCCAGGTGGTCGCAGAGGCAAAAACTCGGGGTTGGGAGGAGTTCGGAGAGGCCACAGAGGAGGACTATTGAATGGCCGCAAAGAAATTTTGGCAAACCGTCCGTCGCCTCAGGAGGTGGATGCAGTGCTTCACCAGCACTGTTTACATTACGGGTGGAGGGCTGTTGACCTCGACTGGGGATGTTGTCGGGCGGTGGAAGGAATACTTTGAGGATCTCCTCAATCCCACCATCATGTCTTCTGAGGAGGAAGCAGAGGCTGGGGACTCAGAGGCGGACTCGTCCATCACCCTGGCTGAAGTCACTGAGGTGGTTGGCAAGCTCCTCGGTGGCAAGGCTCCAGGGGTGGATGAGATCCGTCCTGAGTATCTTAAGTCTCTGGATTTTGTGGGGCTGTCTTGGCTGACATGTCTCTGCAACATCGCGTGGCAGTCGGGGTGCCTCTGAACAGGCAGACGGGGTTTAAGAAGGGGGACCAGGGGGTGTGTTCCAACTACAGGGGAATCACACTCCTCAGACTCCCCGGTAAGGTCTATTCCAGGGTGCTGGAGAGGAGAATCCGACCGATGGTCGAACCTCAGGTTCAGGATAAGCAGTGTGGTTTCCGTCCCTGCCGGACCAGCTCTATACTCTCCATCAGGTGCTCAAGGGTTCATGGGAGTTTGCCCAACCAGTCCACATGTGCTTTGTGGATCTGGAGAAGGCATTCTGCCGTGTCCCTCGTGGTGTTCTGTGGGGAGTGCTCTGGGAGTATGGGGTCCGGGGCTCTTTGTTAAGGGCTGTTCGGTTCCTGTATGACCAGAGCAGGAGCTGTGTTCGCATTGCCGGTAGTAAGGCAGACCTGTTTCCGGTGCATGTTGGACTCCGCCAGGGCTGCCCTTTGTCACCAGTTCTGTTCATTGTATATATGGACAGAATTTCTAGGCGCAGTCAGGGACCGGAGGGGATCCGGTTTGGGGACCACAGGATCTCATCACTGCTGTCTGCAGATGATGTTGTCCTGATGGCTTCATCAAACCGGGACCTCCAACGTGCACTGAGGCTGTTTGCAGCCAAGTGTGAAGCGGCTGGGATGAGGATCAGCTCCTCCAAATCCGACACCATGGTTCTTGACCTGAAAAAGGTGGCTTGCCCTCCCCGGGTGGGTGGAGGAGTTCAAGTATCTCGGGGTCTTGTTCATGGGTGAGGGCAGGATGGAGCATGAGATTGACAGGCGGATTGGTGCAGCAGTGATGTGGTCGCTGTATCGGACCGTTCTGGTGAAGAGGGAGCTGAGCCGAAAGGCAAAGCTCTCGATTTACCGGTCAATCTACGTTCCTACCCTTACCTATGGTCATGAGCTTTGGGTAATGACCGAAAGGACGAGATCATGGATACAAGTGGTGGAAATGAGTTTCCTCCGCAGAGTGGCTGGGCGCTCCCTTAGAGATATGGTTAGGAGCTCAGTCACACGGGAGGAGCTCGGAGTAGAGCCGCTGCTCCTTCACGTCGAGAGGAGCCAGCTAAGGTGGCTCGGGCATCTGTTCTGGATGCCTCCTGGATGCCTCCCTTAGGAGGTGTTCCGGGCATGTCCCACCAGGAGGAGGCCCTGGGAAAAACCCAGGACACGCTGGAGGGACTATGTTTCCTGGACGGCCTGGGAACGCCTTGGGGTCCCCCCGGAGGAGCTGGAGGAAGTGTCTGAGGTGAAGGAAGTCTGGGAGTCCCTGCTTAGACTGTTGTCCCCGCGACCCGGCCCCGGATCAGCAGAAGAAAATGGATGGATGGATGGATGGATGGATCAAGGATACATGGATGGATCCTTGACCACAAGGCACTGCAACTTTCATTTTTAAGAACTTTATTTAATAAGTAAAATGCATTTTAATAAAATAGAACTCATTTTACAATAAAAAAAGAAGCAAATATCTTGCTATTTTAGCTGCTTTGCTTCAGATAAGGTAAGATAAGATAAGATAAGATAAGATAAGATAAGATAAGATATGCCTTTATTAGTCCCACAGTGGGGGAATTCCAGTGTTGCAACGCACAGTTCAAGAACAGCAGGAAAATGGAACATGCAATAAAACAAGATAATAGATAATGGCTTAAAAATAATTTAAAAATAGACTTAAAAATAGACTCTAATGTAACACACTGTTCCGGTGGAGCAAAAATATAAAATACCAAAAAACTATTATGTACAATAAAAGTAACAGTGCAGCATATGAACAGAATAAATCTGAGTAAAGTGACTTCAGTATATTATGTTAGTTACAGTAATATGACTATGTTTATGTACAGACAGGATAAATATCAGTAAGTGACATAAGTGAATTGTATCAGAGGTCTTCAGTATTGCACATAGATATAGTTATTTTTTTTATTTTTTAATTTAACCTTTATTTAACCAGGAAAAAGTCTCATTGAGATTAAAAATCTCTTTTTCAAGAGCGTCCTGGCCAAGAGGCCACAAAATTAAAGTTACAAAACAGATAAAAACATACATACAATACATTCAGTAAGAATAATCAACACAATTCAAAGATAGTTAAAACAATTACACCCTGAGGATTCCAGATCTCTATTTTTTAAAATCTGTTTAAAAGATTCAAAGGAGACCAGCTCCTTTAACTTCAAGTCATTTTGTAAAAAATTCCATGCCGAAGGAGCATAAAACTGAAAAGCTTTCTTACCAAACTCAGACTTTACTCTGGGAACTGACAACAAGAGCAAGTCCTGTGAGCGCAGGCTGTAGGCCCCAGAACTTTTTAGAACTACATGCTTTTGCAGGTAAGACAAGAGCAGACCAAGAATACATTTATAAACCAACAGATACAAGTGTTTGAGCCTCCGTGTGGTTAGGGAAGTCCAGCCCACACGTGCGTACAGCACACAGTGGTGTGTGAGCGCTCTGAGACCAGTGATAAACCTCAGGGCTCCATGGTAAGGTGTATCCAGAGCTCGCAGACTCTGTGCAGAAGCATTCATATAAACCACATCACCAAAGTCCAACACTGACATAAATGTAGCTTCTACAAGCCTTTTCCTAGCCTCAAAAGAAAGACAGGGCCTAATCCTAAAAAAGAAGCCTAATTTCACTTTCAGTTTTTGAGTTAATTGCTGTAGGTGAAACACGAATGAAAGTGAGCTATCAATCCAAAGACCTAGATACTTGTACTTGTCCACTTTCTCAATTTGAGCACCTTGTAAAGTAGAGATTTGAGGAAGATCTGAGGGGAGTGTTTTAACATTTGAAAATAGCATTGATTTTGTTTTGTCAGCGTTTAAGGTAAGCTTTAAGTCTTGGAGTTTCCTTTGAAATATGTCAAATGCAATCTTTAACTGCTGAATGGCATCAAGTGGAGCAGATGCCACACTGTACATTACTGTGTCGTCAGCATAAAAATGAAAGTAACAATTTGGAATGTTTTGACTACCTTATCATTCTAACTGTACCTTATCATCCTAACCGTTCACTCCGCTCTCAAAATGCTGCACTATTGGTGGTTCCTAGAGTCGCTAAAAGTACTTTAGGAGGTAGAGCTTTTAGGTACCAAGCACCCTTGTTGTGGAATCAGCTCCCTGCTCATGTCAAAGAAGCTGACACAGTCTCTACATTTAAGATTAGGCTCAAAACGTTCCTCTTTGAATCAGCTTATGGTCAGTTAGGAACAGAAATTAAACCCATAGGCCTAGTTAAGCTGCTCTAGGAGATATATTACTGTGGAAACTATGGCAACTTGAGCACTGTCCTCTGGTTTCTCCTACTTTTTCTCCTCCTACTGTTAAGATTATTCAATTACTAGTTCATTCATAGTCTGTTCTTTGCTATTCACATGTTGTCCCTGTCCCACTCCCCTTTTGGGGAGTGTAACTGTTTCAGATGCTGCTGTTCCAGTTTGGACCGCTGCTGCCCCCTAGTGTCGAGGACCTAGACCCTTCCTCTCCTTCCCTGTCCTGGATTAACTGTCCTTGTCCTGCTAGATTAGTAGTTTCATCTGCCTGTCCGTCCTTAGGAGTGGATCTCTCCTTCACTGTGGTTCTCCTCGAGGTTTCTCCGTTTTCCCATTGGGTTTTTTGGAGTTTTTCCTTGCCGAGAAGGAGGGTCTAAGGACAGGAGATGCTGGGACAATCATCCATTTGCCTGCTTGTTGTTGAACATTCTGTATTTTTGTTTTATGAATGTTTCTTCTGCTTTATTAATCAACAATTTTGTGAAGTCCGCCGAGATAACTCTTGTTGTGATTTTGGGCTATACAAAAATAAATTGAATTGAATTGAATTGAATAATATTATTTATATACAAAATGTAAAGTAAGGGACCCAAAACTGACCCCTGCGGCACACCCCTGTGGATACTGAGAGTGTTTGATGAGGAGCCGTCTACCTGAACAGTCTGAGTTCTTCCTGAGAGATAGTTCCTAAACCAGTGTATTGCTTGAGATGATAGTCCATTTGCAATTAATCTTTGTTCCAGTATAAGATGATCAACAGTATCAAAGGCTTTTGTAAGATCAACAAAAAGAGCTGCACAATGTTTTTTATTGTCTAAGGATGAAACTATGTCATTCACTACTTCTAGGGCTGCAGTTGTAGTGCTATGATGCTTCTGAAATCCAGACTGAAACTCAGTTAGGATATTAGTTGAATGACACATGTTCAGTGTTAACAGTGTTCATTGTATAGTCTGACAGCAGCAGGAAGGAAAGACCTGCAAAACCTCTTCTTCACACAGCGAGGGTGAATCAGTCTGTCACTGAAGCTGCTCTCCAGAGCAGACAGAGCGTCCTGCAGGGGGTGACACTCATGGTCCAGCATAGAGATGACCTTAGCCAGGACCGTCTTGTCCCCCAACTGCTGCACTGAGTCCAGAGGACAGCCCAGGACTGAGCTGGACTTCTTGATGACCTTGTCCAGCTTCTTCCTCTCCCTCTCTGTGATGCTGCTGCTCCAGTAGACCACACCGTACAGGATGGCTGATGCCACCACAGAGTTATAGAAGGTCTTCAGGAGTGGCCCCCTCACTCCAAAGGACCGCAGTCTCCTCAGGAGATAGAGCCGACTCTGGCCCTTCCTGTACAGTGCATCTGTGTTATGAGTCCAGTCCAGTTTGTTGTTCAGATGAACACCCAGGTACTTGTATGAGTCCACTCTCTCAATGTCTCTTCCCTGGATGTTCACCGAGGGGACAGTAGAGTGGCGTCTGCGGAAGTCCACCACCATCTCCTTGGTCTTCCCCGCGTTGATGATGAGGTGGTTCTGCTGACACCAGTCCACAAAGTCCTGCGTTAGTCCTCTGTACTCCACATCGTCATCATCCTTGATGAAGCCAATGATGGCAGAGTCATCAGAGAACTTCTGCAGGATGCAGCTGTCCGTGTTGTGTCTGAAGTCTGCAGTGTAGAGGGTGAAAAGAAAGGGCGCGAGGACAGTGCTCTGGGGTTCCCCCACACTGCAGGTCAGGGGGTCAGACACGCAGTTTTTGGCTCTCACAAACTGGGGCCAGTTTGTGAGGTAGTCCAAAGAAGAGAATCCTCACAGTGCTGCCGGGGTTCTCCAGGTGAGACAGTGAGCGGTGCAGCAGGTAGATGACGGCGTCCTCCACTCCGATGCCAGGCCGGTACACAAACTGCAGCGGGTCCATTGCTGAGCTCACAGTGGAGCGGAGGTGGCCAAGGACCAGTCTCTCCAGTGTCTTCATCAGATGGGATGTTAGAGCCACCAGCCTGAAGCTGCTGGGGTCTTTAGCGTGCGGTGTCTTAGGCACTGGTACCACGCAGGAGGTCTTCCAGAGTTGTGGTACCACCTTCAGCTTAAGGCTCATGTTGAAGAAATGCTCCATAACTCCGCACAGTTCGTCTGCACAGGATTTAAGGAGCCTGGAGCAGATGCCGTCTGGTCCTGCTGCCTTCCTGGGTCTGATCTTCTTGAGCTCCAGTCTCACCTGGGCTGTAGAAAATGACAGTGGCAGGCTGGAGGGATGGGTGAGTCCATGTGTAGTGGTGGGCTGAAGAGCAGAGGCAGAGATGGTGGCGTTGGCAAAAAATAAATCCAATGTTTTATTGTCTCTTGTGGGGCAGGTGACATACTGGGTGTATGTAGGCAGAACAGGTGCAGGAGGTGCATGGTTGAAGAGAGCCTGTGGATGCTTTGTTTGGAGTGTGCTAGTACAGGAGTGCAGTGTGTCACATGCTGTCTCAGCATTAGCAGAGGGAGGAACATAAACAGCGATCACAATCACATGTGAGAACTCCCGGGGCAGATAATATGGCCTCATGCTAACAGCCAGCAGCTCAATGTCTTTGTTACACAGCTGCTCCTTCACTGTACAGTGTCCAGGTTTGCACCACTTCTCATTCACAAACAGAGCCAGACCTCCTCCTTTCTTCTTACCACTCTCTGCCGTCCTGTCTGCGCTCAGAAGGTGAAAGTTGTCCATAACAACAGCTGAATCCGGGATTTGCGGGGTTAACCAAGACTCCGTGAAAAGCATGATGCTGCTGTCCTTGTATTCCCGCTGATATCGCGTGAGCGCCGCTAATTTGTCCGTCTTGTTCGAAATAGACCGCACGTTTCCCACGATGACAAAGGGAAGCACAGGTCTGAAGCGTCTTTTCTTTTCCTGGAGTTTGCGTCCAGCACGTTGGCCCCTGCGCGTCTTCCGTAGCAGCTCCGCCGGGATGTCATGGCGGTCTCGGGGGAACACTACAGCGCAGCGCAGCGCTAACAGCTGATCCTTTGTGTAAACGATGGGGGGTCACGGCCCCACGCACATCGCCCCAGTGAAATTTGGCGATAATCCAACAAAAGAAAAGTTGAAAGTGTGTATACTTAGCTTTATACACACTATTTACAAAAAGTACAAATGGACAAAGAAGGTAAAGAGAAAAAAAGTTGGAAAATAGAGGAGCGCGATGCAACCGGCTGTGGCTCTCACCAGGCTATCACATCAAATGAATTCAAATCAGGACAAATGCAGCAAAATCAAAGAAAGGGATTGGAAATAAAATTAGCCTATCATCCAAAAATGTTTCAGCCTGTGTATTTATTTATTTATTCATTTATTTAATGATCAGCCTAAATAACTCAATAACAGATGATTAACTGAGCCTTTACTATTCACATTTTTTAATGCATGTGAACACATAAAAGCACCTCTGAACACTTTTTATTTCTGTTTATTAAAACTCTGAGTTTTATGGCGTTTGATCTGGTCACGTGGCATGGCACAGTCGCTCACAGGAGCTGTGAGCAGGACAGCTGGCTCTGCTTCGGAGGAGCCAACTCTGGAGGAGTGTGCAAAGTGGTCTTTGGAGGAAAGATTCTGGGAATTGAGAAACACCCTATGTGTTGTGCGCATACTCGGGCCACTCTGGACAAAGAGTAAAGTGTTGGAGATGTGTTTAGTCCCAGTGTTTTCATTAAACCAAAGCCTCGCTCCTGTGCTCTGTTTGAGGAAGAGTTTTTTCTCAGGTCCAGTCGTTATTTCATCCTCTCTGTGTTGGGTCACAACCACATGTGGTCTATTGGTCATGGCGCGGACTGCAGGAGACCCAGCATTGCACTAGGAAAGGGCATGCGCTGTATAATATGGTCGAGAATAATGTGTGGAATAAAGAGCTCTTCTCCGTCTCTATGTGAATTTTCAGATGATTTCGTGATCAAACACTTCCTCAAACTCTCTTCACTTCTGCTTCTCTCCACGAGTGTCGCTTTTTTCTTGTGTCTCCAGACTTTGCAGAGAGTGTACAGCAGGGCCATAGAAATATGCAAAGTGTGGTGCTTAGTAAGAGTTTTATGGATCCCGCGGTTGGAGCAGAGGGCGCCTACACAATGCGTACTGCATAAGCAAGCTTTATAAATGAGGCCCCCAGTACCCTTTTCAATGATAAACAGACTCTCATAGGAACTGTTTGGTCACCCATTTTTACTCAAGTGATGTGCCTATTGGCTTTTTAGTGAGTAATTCAGGATTATTGATTTATTCAGAGTGACAGTATATTATGCAAATGGTATCATGATAATGAAACAAAAGAGGCCAGGGGTTGGTCTTGAACCAGCGACCTAAGGTCATTTAGAGTCATTTTTGATGAACGTGTTAAGTAGTGGTAGCAAAAGTGAATGCTCATGAACCAATGAGGCCGCACAGCCAGTAACAGCACAAAACTTAACCATAATGAAACCTCAAAATACTGCCATCTACGGGGGATTTTAATGTATTACAAAGTATTTAAAATTTGGTTTTAGAATAGTTCTAAAACATTTTTGTTCACATATACATATTTCTTGAATTTCTTAATTTCACACAAACTGAAACCTCAGTCGCGTTACCTCCTTGTTACTTCCTTGTTACTATGGTTCATTTTCAGGTTTCATTTGGCACGCAGACTTTAGCTCAGGCTACATGTTGCCTCCTCTCCGATCACTAGTGTTAAGGATTTGATTTGCTAAAATATGTGCCAATAATACAGTATGTGAAATGTGCCAAAATAGGTGCCAAGGTAATACTGATGTCATCGCTCAGTCACTCAATAAGAAGGCTGTTTTATATGGGACACATTTTGTAGATTAAGAAATGCACACACACCTGCCCCTCCCTCACCTGTGTCTGCCCCCAGTCGCCCCACCCACTTTTTTCTGATCTCACACATCTCTTATCTGTGTGCTCAATTTGCTGTAATTGACTGATCTGAATTAATTCAATCAGGTAATAATGTTATATGCAGCAATGTGGCTACAAAAGTATATATAAGTAAATATTTACCTTTTTTGTGTGTAATGACTTTTATTTTATCAAAATGTATTTTATTGCTTAATGCACACAAAAATTAAGTTGCAGTGTGCATTGTGGGCAATTTGGAGGAGGGCAATTCACAGAGCTAAAAACTGAGGAGTGGAGATGGAGGAGGTGATGGCTTTGGTGGAATTGGAACATGACTGGGCGGAGCTATTATGACATGGAGTCAAAGTGACTCAGAAGCCTGGGATCCTGGTGATTGGGATTGTCTTTGTCTGTCTGATCTCTTGCATTTTGGAGCACAGAATAGCAGGTGGACTTGGGCCACGTCTCACTTCTCTTTCCTCACTTCCTTCTCCTTGATTCCTCTCCTCAACCCTCCATTTTTCAGCTGCCAATCAATGCCCTCAAGTACGTGAGGGAGGCTTCAGGAGGCAAACATCTCACCTTGCTTTGTCTCCTCTGGGAGAAGAACTTCCTCATCCATTTCCTGCAGAATCGAGGAGAGGAATCAAAGAGAAGAAAGTAAGGAAAGACAAATGAGACGTGGCCTTGGATCAGCCTTGGCTGACCTCTGACCCCACTCACAGGCAGAGAGAGGCGGAGTATGTCTGATGAAAGTGGGCTAAAAGCCTCAGGCAGTGTAAAGGTCATGACCTCTGGAGCTCCTCGGGCTCCGGACCCCAGCAGGAGGAGACCCAATGCAGAACAGTGTACAGCCGAAAGTATCTGAACAGTAGTGCAAGTCAAAGAAGTACTCAAAGAAGTACTCAAGTACAGATACGTGCTAGAAAAGGAGTCAGTTTTGAATTCAAGACGTTTTGGCTCCCATCCAGAAGTCTTTTTCATTTTGCCAACATGTCTTGTATAGCGCTTTTCATGGGGTTAGAAATAGATTTGGGGTCACGTTGTTAAATCATATCAAGACAATCAATCGCAGTTCCATAGGGGTGCCTGTAGATTAAGATACTTTGAAAAACTTTTTACTTGTATTTTCACAAGTTACAACATGTCGAAACGCAAAGGAACCAAGTACTGCTCTTGGGGGCTGTGCGGGACGCTAGATATCCACAGCGGTTGCCAGAGAGGACATTTTCATCCCTTTTCTGTTTGCATTAGCCTGCAAAAATAACCCGCTGGATTATAATCCAGAGGGTATCAGCTGGTACCAACCACTCGACCACATTTGGGTGAGGGCAAAGCCTCATTAAAAGTCACTGTTGAGCGCGTCTTATTTGAGATCATAATTAGTGCAAAAGTGGCATTTGAACCACTTTCGACTAACCCACTTTAAGTGAGATGTAGCGAAGCTCCCGGTACATCCTCCTTCGGCAAAATAACCTCCTCCATTTTGAGTTCCTAACATCCATAACCTGAACTCTGAACTTTTTTCACTCTGGCTTCAGAGAGGGTTGAATGTAGGTCAGAATGCAGCTGATGTTTATTTGTCCCAGCAGCAGTTTCGCGACAAAATTGTGACATCAGTTGTAAAGTGAACAGTGAACAGTGTCCAGATTGTTACCTCTGAATGTTTTTCACACTTGGACCACTCCAGGACAAATGAGGGATTACACCATCTTGTTTTCTAAGAACTACAGTTACATAAGCAAAAAAAAAAATAAGAATCACGAGTACAGTACTTTTACTTTTGTACTTTCCATCACTAAGTATCACTCTGTGGACAGATCACTGGTTCAAATGACTGCACCAATCTCACAAGTGACATCAGATTTTAGCCAAGTTTTTATTGTGTCATTATTTTAGGCTGGATCAAAATTCAGTCATTCTGTTGGTGTAAAATTGTTCTTCTTTAAATAGAAGTTCCTGCTAATAAATATTAGTTTAAAAAAAGAAAAGAAAAAAAGAACTGGAGACAGATTAAAACTTCATTCAAACACATGGGAACAAAAACAACCACATGGCAATACAATTTTACAGATGCAGCTAGGCCAAAGTCTACAGTAACCATGGTAAACTGGTCCAGAGCAGGTTTGGATCCCTGAACCCTAAATCTGATCCACAGTCTCATTTTGCTGCTGGCTGAAGAAGCGCTCTGATTGGTCAGTTTTAATGAGGAAGTGTATTGTCCAATTGTGTACGTTTACGATGCCAGGTTGGTTTTCTTTGGACACTATGGATCACTAAAGCCTTTCACTCAATTAACTAAGAGTGCACATACATGTGAATTTACAGTGATTCAAAATAATGCTCTGCATACAAATATGATGTGAAGAGAGAAGATGGCAGTGAGGGGTGCTCTTGACCTGTTGGGGACAGGAACTCCCTAAATGTTTGGCATTTCATTTCATGGACTAGCCCTAAACATAACCAAATGAACTGCTCCCAAACCTAAAGATAATCCTAATCTTAAATCTGACCCACTCTGCAAAATAGACTTTTCAGAGATTTTTTTCCCTTTATCATTGACCTTCTGAAGTTGTATTTGGGGTGATTCGTGGATGTTTTAAGTCATCTTTAATATTTTATTTTCAAGACACCATATTGCCAATCCACTCCCATTGTCACCACCACTGGTACATGCCCACTCTACTTACTTTGTTGTCCAATTTTATTTGCTTAATCTGTGGTATGCGTAGGACTCGGTAGCATCGTGTGATCAGTGATACGTTGTGTAATCGGTGATATGTGTAGGATTTAGCATTTGGTCGTGTAGTCATTCCACTACTTGCTAGTGTGAAGGTCTGACACTTTGTTGTGATGGGCACTGCAGTTTAAGGAAGTCAGTGGTCTTGTTTCTTTTATCAAGTCGATTTATATTAATATTGTGATTTAAAATGGCCAAATTATAACATAATGAGCCACAGGTGTCATAGACTATAACTATAGAGTAGACACAAGCACAATATGTCTGCTTTAATCTTTAATAAAAATTAAACATTTGCTCAAAAAAAAAAGAAAAGAATTCTAAGATCAGCCCCTGGAACGAAATGCCAAACATTTAGGGAGTCCCATCCAGGATGGGTTTGCCAGGCATCAGGTGTGAAGCAACAGCCCAGAGGATCGTGCAGAAATATGAGTGGAACAAATGTATCCAAAGGTGATATATTAGCTAGGGATGCACCGTTATAGATAGTGATATCAAATATCAGTGCAGACCCAGGAAAATTAGCTGGACCATTATCAATTACATGATATCTGTTCAGTCAATATCCGGGCTGGGCCTTTTATTGGATGCAATAAGACTATTTACTAGCAACGGCTCATAATGTTTGAACTTTTATTCATGTAAAGCTGTTCAGCTAGTTAAATAGCACAATTGGAACTTTTTTGTAGTAGGCCTAAGTCAGCTGTGTTTTCATGGAATTAAATGCCTTGTTGGGGTATCAACAGATACCAAAAGCCAAAGTATTGATATCAGTATTGGAACTGAAAAAGCTAGATTGGTGCATCCCTATTAGCCTACTCCAACTCATCAGACAGCTTTGAGTTTGTCTAGACCTGCCTCAAACAGGATGAAGTCAGCTGTGCTTCTGCACAAATGTACAAGCCTCACTAGCACTAGCATGTCTCTGCAGGCCTGGAACACCTCACATCTGAGTGAAGGACCAGTCTGAACTAACAGCACTAGGGTTGCTTCACCACATTTTACTATTTGATGTCAGTTAAGATCAACTTTGGGCCATGTTTTGTTTCATGTGGAAGACCTCATAACTACAGATATGTGGATCATGATTAACCAGTTCAAAACATCTGCTTTTTGACAAAGTCTACAGTGAAATGAGACCTGCTGACCACCCCAGTATATAATGTTACATCATGTGAATGCGGCCTATTCCAAAGAACATGCACTGTCTACAAGTCAGAGGGGAACAAAACAGTACAGTCCTATGAAGTCGCTCACAAAACAAGGGGAAATAAAACATTGACTGATAATTGGACATGTGCTCACAGTAAAGAATGTTGAGAGGAAAACACAAAGCCACATTCATAAAGTGTTTGGAAAGGCACCTGTGTATAATGTGCAAAGACAAGAGAAGGCGGACCTCAGACTGGAGCAGGGGGACCCTCCATTGTGCCCCAAAGTGCAGGCAATAGTTTAAGCATTAGCATTAGCACATTGCTATATGCCCATTACAGGGGTCTTGAATATATGTTCCTTGGACTTGGAGCCAACCATTTACATCCTCCCTCTTCAGTCTGTGGTCCGAGCAGAACTACATTCAGCTACAGCCTCATAGTGCAATGTGGGTGTATCAGGGGCAGGGTCCAAGGTCAGTGGGCATGGCCTGGCCGAGCTGCTCCTCCATCCTGAAGGATCTGGTTCCATCTCTGCACAGGAAGCCAAAGGAAAACAGGTTGAGAGCACTGTGGGCCTGGATAGGACACATCCATGGATATATTAAAACCTTCAGACCTTTTGTCCCTGCATTACCAGTGCCCCTACATATCGACCACCACTACATTGTGTCCGCCTCTACACTGCACATGGCTCCCCTCTTTTCTGACCACTGCCAGATCTTTATAGAGGCATGTCTTCATTGTTTTTTTGTTCAATATGATGTGGGGAGAATGTGTGTCTAATTTCAATGGTCTATGACAAAGTAATTTTTTGTATCCCACTTAACCAAAACCCATCCATTTCTATAACAACTCTTGATGTTGCCATGGCAACACAGTTGCAAACAGAAGTATGTCCTCATAGGATTTTTTGTTCAGTATGGTGAGAATGCATTGTTGAAAATTCACCATGACCACACCCAAATTCATATTCACAATGTAATGTGTAATGTGATCATCATTAATTGCACATGCGTTTTGTGTCTTTTGGACAAATTTGAACTGTTTGTGATGAAAACTGTGCGAGGAGATGTCCTAAGTACGCCAGTGTGTGCATTTATTATTCCTGTGTTTGATCCAATATTGGCGACTTCCTGTTGGATTTAGGGCGAGGCCATAATATAATTTTTGTCATGTCCTGACATGTTCTATTTTTTGTGTCGGGTTTCAGATTTTTACATTAACTTTTTTCCAGCTCGGGCTTCCATAGGCCACTATTGAGCCTCGTTTACTGTTTACTAATAATAATTATAATCTTGTTTGCTAAAGATAATTTGCTTTATAACCAAAGGGTAGAGAATCTGGAGCTTAGTAACAAGACAAACTGATATTATTAATACTAATAATACTAATAGACTTACGAGAATTGTGTGGTCCTCTGACTTGTCTTTTATTGTTCTCATTTTCTATTGCTAATTTGAGTTGTTGTTTTTTTTTTTTTTTTTTTTTTTTTTTTTTTTATCCTTTATTATCCCTGTAGGGAAATTATCCTCTGCATTTCACCCATCCTTTTCAGGAGCAGTGGGCAGCACATGAGGCACCCAGGGACCCATCTCCATGATCTTATTGCTAGGCTATGGGCATGTTTTTGGGTTGATGGGGGAAACCGGAGTACCCGGAAGAAACCCACCCAGACAAGGGAAGAACATACAAACTCCACACAGATCCCCGGGCAATCCGGGGATCGAACCCAGAACCTTCTTGCTGTGAGGCATGAGTGCTAGTCAGTCATTTTATGTTTTCTTTTTTTTTTTTTTTTTTTTGACTTGCTGATTTCTTTTTTTTATGCTGTATTTAATGCAATTGATACTGCGCCTACTATGCGCACTTTGGAGACTTTGTTGATAAAATGTGCTATACATTTACATTGAAAGATTATTAAACATTAACACATAATGTAGATGAATAGACCTTATTTACTGAGCTCAAAGAGCCTTTTGAGAGGCTTAGCTTCTCAAATATTATATAGTTCACAACTGAACCCAAGGCAACTTATTCAACCTTCAGTATCACCAATCAAGCACAAGAGGGCGCACCGCATATACTCACCTTGATCTTTTTGGACATTTTGTCCTTCCATTTCTGAGCAATGGAGCCATCGATGAGCAGCAGCCTAACAAAACACACACACATTTTAAAGATAAGACAGTTTAAGACTACTCATTTTGGACTGCCTGAAGATCTGAATTGTTTAACTTTTAACACAAGATCTGATTGTTTAAGTCTAAAAACTCAGCACTAGAATAGTAGTGGAATAGGGGAAAAGGCCTTTGGTTATTTTGCTTCCCAAAAATTTGGAACACATTTGAAGGACATGAAAACTGGACACACTGGAGCCACTATTGCATTTGAACAATGTGGTAACAGACAGTCATAATCACACCTGCTCCGGTTTTTAAGTTTTTAAATGGACCTGCACTTATTTCATTTGTTTTGTTAGTATTGTCTAAATAGGACACTCATGAAGAATAGTCTGGTACTCTTATCTGTAGAAATAAAGAAAAAACAATGAAATCTTCATTAAAATGTCTGTATTTTGTATGAAGTTTTCCATTTGGATGTCATACTACCTGTATTTGTGCACTTTTCTCCAAAATATTTCCCCCACAAACTGCCACTTAAACGTCCTGTATTAGGCAAAATTGACTCTTGTGAGCTTTAATCTCCAAAGCTCAAAATGCTCTGTTCCACCTATTGATTTCATGAAGCGGCTGTTTTTCAAATGAACAACTCCTTTGACTTTTAGTTCAGTAGAGATTGACAAATTCAGAGCTGAAATTATCTAAATGATCCTAGTGAAGGTATATGGCATTTACAGACACAGTGGAACACTTCCTGTATTACTACGTGACATCATAAGGTGGAACAGAGTATTTTTAGTTTGAGATCTCAACCTAAATATGTAGGGTTTGTGTGTTAAACATGTGTGAATGAAAGTAAACACAACTCCAGGTGTGTTTGTGATGAGGAAACTATATACTCATAATGCTGTTTTTCTGATCTGTTAGAGTCAATTTTGTGTAATATACGACCTTTAAATGACTCCCATGGCAGTGAGCAGAGGCGTACCTGGACCTCTCCTCACTCTCATAGCCCATGATGAGGTACTCTTGGCCGGGCGTGAGCGGGGGGCACATACAGGATGATGAGTAGTACAGGGTGTGGGTCTCTCGGGGGATGTTCACTAATGAAGACTTGAGCACCTCTCGCACCTCCACCACCGCTATGGGCTCCAAGCCGCGGTTCCTCACCTCCCTCACTCGAGCACGGATCACTGCACACAGAAGCACCAGCATGTTACTACTACTGATGCCCTACTCTACACCATCATGTTACTAATGCTGATGCCCTAACCTACACCATCAGAAGAGACACATGGAAACACAAAATACGTCACCTCAGGAGTTACACTGAAAATGTTTGGTCAGTTAAAGGAACTGTATGTATCCTGTGCTCTTACTGTTTGTTTTTTTTTTAAAAAAAGGTATTACAGTGACAATCATAACTGAACCTGTGTGGCCAGACTCTTAACCTGCAAACAGTGGACACATACACATTTTTCTTGTAGTACTCCACTCTGTTTTTAACGTCAAACACCTTCACTAGAATCATTTGGATGATTCCAGCCCTGGAATTGTTAATCTCTCTCTTACTCAAACATGTGTGAATTAAACTAAACCAACATTATAAAGAATCCTTTTGGTGTATTGTAGGGCCAATAATAATGAGACAGCAGAAGGAGCAGCCCACACTGAAGTTCTCAAACACTGTTGTTTCTCTTCATGTAACTCTGGTGATGTATTTTCCTCTGACGCCTCCACATTCCAGGCCGAGCGTGTGGTTTGGTTTCCGTGCACTTAGGGCTCGCCGGTCCATGAACACGCCTAACAACTTTCCCTTGTTCCAATGACATGTCAATATCGAGCCAGTGGAAAACAGGGCTCAAGTGTGCAGCCAAAGGCATCAGGCTGTGATCTGTGTGGGATGTGCCTCATCACAGCTGAGTGGAATCTGGAAGAGCTGCAGTTCCGAGGCACAGAACAAACCGCCACCTCCGGACTTCCCCTGTCCTCCAGGAACATGTCTGACCAGGCCCGGACATCCACATGTCCAGAGCTTCTGGCTGTGTCAACATGGAGGACTCTGGATACTAACTTAACAAATCCTTTTTTATTTAAAGCAGATCTGTTATGCAATATTGACTTTTCAGGGCTTTTAACCATATTAGAGTTGTTTCCCCTCAACATTGACCCTCTGAAGTTGTATTTGGAGTGATTTGTGCATGTTTGAGTCATCTTTAATCACTTATTTTCCAAGACGCCATTTTGACGATCAATTCCTGTTTTCACTGTGAACTGTACACATCCATTGTGACATACACGCTTCATTCTCCAATTTTATTTTCATTTTAATCAGTGATACGGGCTGCGTAGTAATTTTGGTACAAATGTAAATAAACTGCTCTGGTCTAGTGTGAATGTGCAGCTTTCCATAGGAGGGGCCCACATCATGCGGCGCTTTGTTGTGATGACGTGGAAGTCAGTGGATTTGTTTCTTTTTACATCAGTACAGTGATTTAAAACGTGCAAATTTGAATGAACACCACTGGCTCTTCCAACCACCGCCAACACTCACTTGCATACAACTTTCACATTAGGCAATAAAGGTGAAGTGCGTTGCTGAAGGACACAACAATAGTTTTGTTCTCCAT
Source organism: Taenioides sp. WSHXM2023 (assembly GCA_029959045.1). Lineage (NCBI taxonomy): Eukaryota > Metazoa > Chordata > Actinopteri > Gobiiformes > Gobiidae > Taenioides > Taenioides sp. WSHXM2023. Next base: position 31,655,957 of record CM057099.1, read on the forward strand.
GGTGGCACCTGGTAATCTCAGTGGTCTCCCATCCATGTACTAACCAGGCCCGGCCCTGCTTAGCAAAAGAGATGTGATGAGATCGGGTTGTGCTGGTATGGAAGCATACTTTGATTATTGTAACACATCAGTGTGGTGCATGTTTGTTAATAAAACAAAAAGAATGAAATTGGACACCCTCCCAAAAACACAAAGTCACAGAGGCCTGGGGATCCATAATTTCCAGTGGGGTTATTGGTCACTCATTATACAAGGCTATTCTAAAGTGCCTTGGATGGAACAAAACATTGTTAATCCTCATAGAATGGAGGACTTGGTATATTCAAATATAACCATGGCTCTCAAACTGGGTCCAATAGTAACAGAAACCATTTCACTATGGCGACCTGCTGAGGAACCTTGCAAAATACAATTACTGTGGCCCTCACAGTACAATTTCAGTCTTAACCCCATGAGGTACATTACTTCTTTGCAAGTGAGTGAGACCTGTCTACAAGAGAGATCTTTATATCTCCGTATCCTCCAGGAATCCTAACCATCAGATCATTCATTATAATTTTATTTATAATCAATCAATAACTTTGTGTCCCTGAGGAACAGTTTAAGCTCAATGAGCATTGGAATACAATAATACTGTAATAGAAAAGTTCAAACACAAGTCTCAGTACAGCTCAAGAGGTAGAGTCATCAGATCTTGCATCAGAGCAGTTTGAGGTAACTGCCCTCAGGACAAAAGTGCCCTTTGTGTCCGGCACCATCACTGCAGCCTCCAGGGGGCGCCAGGTGAGCTCTGGACACACAACAGGAAAGCCTGTCCTTAAGCCTCTCTCTCCACTCTGTTGTTTCACATTCTCTCTGGAACGTCTTCTGCCATATTTGGTCACACAATCACACAATCCAATAGTCCCATTCCGTAAGAGGATGATCTCTTATAAGTGGGAATAAGCTCTACACAGAGGAAAGTCAGATAACAAATTCCACCTGAATTATATGGGGTAAATATAAGAATATTGTAGGTAGCTGGTGTCCCTGGGCATGATCTGAGACAACACAATGAGCATTCGTTGGTTCTTGACCATCCCCATGTCAAAGCATATCTCACTAAAAATGAGATTTAGGGACTTGTAATTAGGTATAATAATAATAATAATAATAATAATAATAATAATAATAATAATAATAATAATAATAATAATAATAATAATTTTAAAAGTCCAGGCAGAATTAATATAAAAGAAATTTCTGATTTTTTAAAATTATATTTTATTTAGGGGTTTGGAGTACAAACTGGTCCAGATTCTTCTCAGAATGGTTGATTTGACTGAAAATAAGTAGGATACAGATTTCCATTCCATGTTTTACATTACATTTACATTGGCCAACCACGGCCCATGGCAACCATAGAAATAGAACCTATTCATGGCCCCAGGTACTAAACTAAATTAAAACACTTCCACCCCTCTCAGTGCACCGATCCAGAAATACTGAGCTCCAGCCGTTAAGAAAGATGTCATTCCCCTCTCCTGTATGTTACAGAGAGCATTACCTCACCTGTCAAACACATGTGTGCTGAATGACAGCTCGGACAGGCCATTATCGGTTAGGCACAAGTGCGTGGGCTCTCAGGCCTCACTGCAGCCAAACATCTTATTGCTAACAGATGGAAAAATCCAGATCCTCTGACAAAACAAAACATGGCTTCCTGATTTCCTTGACATTGCTAACATGGAACACTGGGTTTCCCAAATACATCACGCTAAAAAAGATAACACGGTTTTATGGAAAGAAACAATAGGAAAAATTAGATCTTAGAGACCCAGCACAAAGCGGTCAAAGAGTCCTGGAGGGTGTTTGAGTTCTGATGTATCTATACTCCCCAAAATCGGGGAGGGGGTATTATGTTTTTTGGAGCCTTCTACCATGTTATAACAGTTTTTTTGTTTGTTTTTTTTCCCCCCCCCAATCAAAAACATACCTGAAGAGGTTTTAGATGTCATCCATGCATGTTTGAGTAATTTTGCGATCTCTCCATGGTCCCTATTCAAATCATCCTTACTACTAGCAGTATGAGTCCATGCCACTTGTACATGACTCAGCCCACAAGCCTACCCCATGTCACCCTTGCTCCTGCACAGCCATTTTTCATAAGTATACAAAAGTGTGGTACAAACAGTACACTACAACTTCACAAACCTGATACGATGTGCAGTAGTTTCATTAGCGGGATTAGTGCAGAGAGCAAAGGGAGGGGAGCCTCAAAAACAGTGTCAAAACAAAAAAATAAAAAACTAACCTGAAGCCAATTGTAAATGTTAATATGTTATCTGCGAATACAGCATTTTCAAAACAATAAAAGGTAACATGGTAATGTCTTTCAACATCATTAATTTTAAAATTCTAAGTTTAAATTTCTAGCTGCAGCAGTAATAAGGTGTAGTTACAGAGGGGGTATTTTATTTTACTTTTATGGATTATTAACTGTGAGACATAACATATATGTCTCATGTTACCCTTTATGGTTTTGAAAATGCTATAGTCGCCCAAAACAATGCATTAACATTTGCAATAAGTTTATCTGCCTCTATTGCAAAGGGGAAATTGAATTCTGTCAACTGGACAAGTTTTTTTGATTAAATACTTTTCGCAGCTCATCCAAGCTGCTTCTTCAGTTTTGGTCAGACGCTGGTGGACACTGCCTTATATCGGCCTGAAGAAAGGCGCTAACTGCACTCAAACTACTCTGAAAATAACACACCTACTTGTTTACAGTTTCTGTTTGTTGTCTAGGTCTACCGAACTGTGAACTGCGCCCAGTTCATATTAGCAGAATCATTCAAGCCCCTGATGGGTGCTTTCACACCTCTGAGCATAGAGCCTATCACAATTGTTTTCTTTGTTTTGATTTAGGTCTGAGGAGTTGTGTTTCTGAAAAACTACAGAGGAATTTCAGACAACATGAAATCCCAGTATTTTTTCAAACCTACAAACACCATTCAAAGGACAAAACACCGTGCCACCGTGGTCTACTCCATTCATTGTAGCGAGGACTGCAGTGATATTGGAGTAACAAAACAGCCACTTCATAAGAGGATGTACCAATACAGATGAGAAAGCAGCAGTGGACCTCAGTCTGCCGTACATCTCCATCTCAAATCCACCAACCACTCCTTTGAGGATAGTGAGGTACAGATCTGAGCCAGAGAAAAATGGTTTGAGAGGGAAGTTAAAGAGGCTATTTTTGTTAGGAAAAACAATCCATCTTCACACAGTTCCCACTAAGTGCAGTTCAATAGACCTAGGTAACAGATAGAAACTGTAAACAAGTAGGTGTGTTATTTTCAGAGTAGTGTGAGTGTAGTTAGCTTCTCCGTTCAGGCAGATATAAGGCAGTGTCCACCAGTATCTGACCAGAACTGAAGCAGCAGCTTGGATGAGCTGCGAAATGTATTCGATCAAAACAAATTTGTCCAGTTGACAAAATTTCTCCTTTGCTATGGATCCTACCTGGACGACTGAGAGATTTCATGAACATCTTTCTTTGCCTCTGCATTACTTCATTCCACCTTCAGAGCACTATCACAACACAATCAGCGTGCATCCCTGAAACTACTGCACATCTCATGAGGTTTTCCAAGATATTGTGTACGCAGGCATGAAAATCTCTCACCTTTAAGCAAAATTTGCCCTTTTGAAGCCAAAACAGGTCACCTACATGAATCGTGTAGATTTGATGAGAAAAGGCGGACGCATGCAGTGTGGCCAGGCCCTTACTGCAGCCTGTGCGCTCGTCTGGAGCCCTCGGACACTGCGCGGCACATCACAAACACGCACGCTCCCAGCACGCCGCTTGTCCGCAACAGTGTGTGCCCTTGCATACCAGTGTGTGTCACAGGGTGACTCCAGAAAACGTGTTTAAACATCTTACCCACTTTATTCACTTTGAAGCAGTTTTCTGTAAATTGTCAGTGGAAGTTATCTTAAAGAAAGGGTTCTCAAACTGTGGGTGAGGGTCCAAAAAAGGGGTGCAGAGTGTTTACTTGCAATACAGTTTGCTTGTCTTATTTTAATCTTAAATTAACATGTATCAGATCAAATGGGGATATATTTATAAAAACATTGATATATGTATGTCAAAATAATTGTAAAATACAAATAAATGTAGAAAATGACAAAGATGGTTACAATTTGGTCTTGGTCTTGTCTCGGTTTCGAGCCTTAGAGGACTTGGTCTTCTCTCAGTCTCAGGACCCTGTGGTCTTGGACAGCTCTTGGTCTCAATTAGTGCAGTCTTGACAATAACACTAGTGCATATACTGCTGAATCATTTAGATAGGGCCTGGCGCCCCAGTGTACCCAGTTTGCAAAAAAATACACCCTTCTCATCTTTTTTACTCCTGATTCCTTTTCATGCCTGTGTGCAGTTTTGTATCATGTTTTTGTTTATTTATAAAGAATTGTCATTTGGGAGTATGGGTGACGTAGGCGGAGCCTTGTACAGAATCTTACATCTAACCATAAGCAGGGGGTTAGCAGTGCTTCATGCTCTTTAGTGTGCACTTTTATGAGCCTCTGTTCTGTGCAGAACACAGTGTGGATTTTTCACTACAGCACTTTGCTCACTGCAGCCATCAGACTCCTCCCTCTGAATGAATGGGCTACTCACACATCAACTGTTACGGCCCCAGGCTTCCAGTTCTCTGACTTGTTTTGTGTGTGTTTTAATTTCTTTTCGGTGTCCCTCCTGATTTCTGCTGTGAGAGCTCTGGTCCCTAATTGGTAGGGCATTTCTACACTTAGCCAATCCTGCCTCACCTGTAGCCACCTCCCCCATTTAAGAAGATCCCCAACACCTGTTCAGGGCTGCTGAGATTTATTTCACTTGAACAGCATGTCACTTAGTTTTGTGCCTCTCGTATCATCAGTCACTCTGTGGTTTATTTCTGTGACTATGACTTTGGTATTTCAAGACACTCGTGCCTTTTGTTAATGTGTCTGTAGGTTTGTCATCACTTTGATTTTATGTGACTTTGTATGAGACACTTGAAGTCATGCATGACCTTTGTATGTTTGTTCATTTAATCTTGTGTTGCAGTCCTGTACAAATAATTAGTTTGCTTTGCTTTGTACCCTTTATATACATATTTTAGCATGTTTGATTAATTTAACCTTTTACAATCCTGTTCATTAAATTATTACTTTATATATACCATTTTCCACATAGTTTTTTTTTTTTTGTACACGCGTACATGACCAGTCAAACATTTGGACACACTTTTATTAGGCCCGAGTGCTAGAAGCTGGCGAAGGGCCTATTGATATCACAAAGCGATGCTACTAGGGACTGGGAAGAGAAAAGATGCAACGTGACTCGCCCGTAGTTTATATGCTGTTCCCATGTTAACGGACATATTGTTTTTGCTCAAATTACTACTACTACTACTACTACTTATTTATTTTTTTAGATCCGAGCTCTGACAGGGCGGAGGGCTTATTGTGTTGTTGCCCATACGACGAGTGCATGGGCAACGGTGAGTGCATAGGTGTATGTGCATGGGTCATGCCCCCAGCATGAACAGCAGCATCCCAGTAACCCACACCCAAGACCTGGGCCATATTTGTACCTGCTAAAATGAATGGAAGCCAAGGGGAGGTCAGGGGGCGACCCCGATGAGATGGTGCAGACGTGCTCATCATTCGCCACTGACCCCACAGTGACGTGGGGAAGGTCGAGAGCTTTCAAAAAACTATGCTGTTATGCTGATGTTAACGGACATATTGTTTTTGCTAAAAATATTATTAGGTCCGAGCCCGACAGGGCATAGGGCCTGTTGCTTTTGCTATGATGAGCACATGGGCGTATACAAGAGGACATTGTGCAACTTTGTCCTCTTGGTCACCCCCAGCATGAACAGCAGTATCTCAGTAACCCACGCCCCATATTTATAACTGCTGAAATCAATGGTAGTCAATGGGAGGTCGACAGGATGGTGCAGATGTGCTCATCATTCATATGGGGAATGTAGAGCCACCTACCATAGACATGAAACGTCAACACTATCGGAATTGTACCAACTTTGGGAATAAATTCTTTGCATGTTTACGAGCAAAAAAAATATGTTATGGACATGGGGAATTTTTCGCTCTTGGCCAGCAGGGCGCAAAGACTACCCAAAGAAATGTAAAAAAAAAAAAAAAAATACACCCAAATGCTTGGTTCGATCATGTTGAAATTTGAATCACTAATGCGTGATCTCGGCCTGAATATAATCCACTATAAAGCATATGAAAAGTGTACATTATAGCGCCCCCTAGCATAGGCATGAAACATCAACATTTTCGGATGTGTACCAAATTTGGGAATTGAACTCTATTAATGGCTAGAAGCAAAAATATACAATATTACTGACATGGGGCATTTTTCACGGTTGGCCAGCAGGGGCGCAAAGACTCATAAAAAACATTTAAAGGTGCACTATTTAATTTTTCTGGTGGAGAATGTGTTGGCCTGGGCAGCCAAACTGGAAGTCCGCCATCTTGGATGTTTTTTAAAAAATCAACATGCGCAAAAGTTTTGAAAAATGGCAGGGTTAAGAGTTATGGTTAGGGTTGGGGCTATAGTTAGGGTTACGACTAGGGTTAGGTTTAAAATTAGGATTATGTTTAGAGTTAAGCCTAGTGTTAGGGTTGGGGCTACGGGTTAGAGTTGTGGTTGGGGTTTACGGTTATTAGGGTTAGTGTGGGGCGCTGCTTTTTTGGGGCGCGACATTTGCGGGCACGGAGTTTGCGCGGCATGCGCACCAGGCAAGGGCAGTTCGACGCCGCTTGCAGCTTTAACTTTTTTTTTTTTAATTATTATTTCTTCTGCTCTTTGAGCTCTAATTTGACCCCCTAAAGACCTTCAAAAACTCAAACTTTGTCCAAAGTTCAGAAGCGCCAAAAAATTTGATAAAATAGGTTGCATGCATGGGGATAAAAAAAATGGCGACACTGCACCACCTAGAAAAATCAAAATACATTGAGTTACTATGGGAGGTGTCACAACGTCAACTTTGTTGTAGAACCACGAAATTTGGTACACATATTTGTCATGTGAAGACAAACAAAAAAACATTATTATGGCCATGGCATCTGCCAAACCACAAGGCGACCATCTTGGATTGAAATTTTCTAAATGCTGAATCGAGTCAGTATTTTCCCTGACATTGCATTTTAACACACTCCTCTTAAGTTGCTTCACCCACAGGGCTGAAAATCATCGAACATCATCTAGAGAAGTTATCCATCAAAAGTTATCCAATTTACTTAACTATCATGGTTTATGTGCAGTGAAGCTGCAAATTTTTTGCAATATTTTAGATAAATTTCAATGTCAAGATTTGCTCCCGTTCACACATGCTTAGTCCAATCGTGCTGAAATTTGAATCACTAATGTGTGCCATCATCCAGAATATAATACACTATAAAGCATATGAAAAGTGTACACTATAGCGCTCTCCTACCATAGACATGAAACATCAACATTATCGGATTTGCACCAAATTTGGGAATTAAATTCTATGAATTACTAGAAGCAAAAACATTACTGACATGGGGCATTTTTCACGGTTGGCCAGCAGGGTCACAAAGACTCTAAAAAAAACATTTAAAGGTGCACTATGTAATGTCTCTCGTGGAGGATGTTGTTGGCCTGGGCTGCAAAACCGGAAGTCTGCCATCTTGGATGTTTTTTTTTTTAAATCAACAAAAATAGCAGCGTTAGGTTAAGGAGTTATGGTTAGGGTTGGGGCTATAGTTAGGGTTACAACTAGGGTTAGGTTTAAGGTAGGATTATGTTTAGGGTTAGGCCTATCGTTAGGGTTGGGGCTACGGGTTAGAGTTGTGGTTGGGGTTTACGGTTATTAGGGTTAGTGTGGGGCACTGCTTTTTCGGGGTGCGGCATTTGCAGGGCGCGGCGTGCACGCCAGGTGAGGGCTGTTCAACGCCGCTTGCCCCCTGGGCACAGTCCGCGACTTGTCACCGACAAGGTCACAAAATTTTGCACAAAATTCAAGAATGCCAAAATAGGACTTTACAAATACTCTGCATTACAAAATCTAAACTTTGGCCGATTTCACTCAAATTTTAATCGTGGGTGGACACCCCGACCCTGAACAGATTGATATAAGAAAATAGAAAAATAGGTGCAATAGCGCCCCCTAGATTGTATGGAACAATAATGTTTTAGTTGTCATAGATATACAAAATTTGATGTCTTATGTCTGTATCTAAAATGTAGAAAGTGGTACAACATAAAGAAAAAAAAATGAGAGGATATGTCCAAACTTAAAGTCTGTGTTTTGGGTTTTATTGGAGCTACAGCACCTGGATCATTCCTCATTTGGAAAATGAATTTTAAGGCAGACCGACAGTGTTTGTGTGTACTCAATAGTTGTAATCTCTGACCCCTGTCATTATGTTATAATTTGGATGTTTTTAATCACAATATTGATCTAAAACGACTTAAAGAAACAAGTCCGCTGACTTATGCATTAGAAAACTGCAGTGCCAGTAGCTGACTTTGCCATAAATGTCATCACAACAAAGCGCAGCATGCTGTGGACCCTTCCTATGGATATCTGCACATCACGCTGGCAAGTATAGGATTTTTATGGTCTATCCCATTCGTACCAAAATGACCTATGTCCTATGCGTATCGCCAGTTAAGAAAATTAAATTGGAGAACGAATTAAGTATAGATCAGTGGCCATGCACTGGTAGCAGCAAAAAAAAAAAAAATGCTCAAACATGCTCCAAATACAACTTCAAGAGGGTAAATGAGAAGGAAACAACTCTGAAAAGTTGATTTTGCAAAATAGGTTTGCTGTATATACAGAAGTTTCCCCTGGTGCTGACATTGTACAGTGTATAAACCAAAGGTTACTACACATCAGATGGTTTAATGTGTGTGCAGCATAAGTATAGCACTCTTCCATAACCACTACCAGGCCCATCAGAGTGAAGACACGGCTAAGAGCTCATTGTTAGACAAAGTAAATACGTCTGTACATTACATTGATCAGTCATCACTCTGTTCTAACTGATGTCACCAATGTAACATTCATTATGGCATTTAAAGCTGACCTATTCTACAAAATGGACTTTTCAGATATTTTAAACATTTTCTATCATTTTCCCCTCACCATTTACCCTCTGAAGTTGTATTTGTGATTCATGCATGTTTGACTCACCTTTAATCGCTTATTTTCAAGATCCAATTTTACTGATCTACCCCATTTTCACTGCAACCAGTAGGAAGTGCACATGTCACAGTGGCAGTGTCCCACTGTGACATGTGCACTTCCTTCTCAAATGTTATTTTATTAATCAGTGATACATCTACAATTCATTAGCGTTGTGTACTCATTTTGGAACAAATGCCAAACAGAAGCTTCCTAACGTGATCTGCAACTATTCTTGTTATAATGATGTTTATGGTGATAACATTTCCCATTGGACACCACAGTTTTCTATGGCGGAAGTCAGCTTGTTTGTTTTATTAAGTAATTTTAAAGTATTGAGTATTGTGATTTAAAATGTGCAAATTATAACACAACAATCCACGAGTGTCATAGATTACTATACTATAACTATATAGCAGACACAAGCACAATACGTCTGCTTTAAAGTGTAAAATCTTTGATACTAGTATTATGATGATAGCCTTGTTCTTTTTGTCCCTTTTGCCTCACCATAGTTGTAGTTGTTCTTCAGGTAGGTTTTCTGTCCCATCCGCACGTTTTTACACTTGCAGCGTTCTAGGGCAGACACAAAAACATGGAGTCATCTTTAAGCAGAGACCGATGGGGTTAAAGGGGGTCCTGAGAGCTCTAGAGGGAGTTTGTTAGGGTGAGTGGGTGGGGGGGTGAAGTCTCTGGAGTGAGAGTGGGGGCTGAGGTCCTGCGGTCTTACCTGAGCTTGGGCCTCTGCAGCGCAGGTTCTTGGAGTCCAGAGGGAAGTCCGGACTGGTCTCTAGAGGAAGAGCAGACGGATTACATCGTCATCAACTCCATTCTCTTAACATACTGAAGCTTGTCATTTTTCCAGCCTGTTTTTGTCTCCACAAGTCCCGAGAAATAGTTTGAGCTAAATGCTGAAAAAATCGTGGCCCCTCTCTCCTGCTGTCAGGCTCCTCATATGAATATAAATAACAGACCAATCAGATGCCTTCTTTCCCAAAGGTTAGCAACAGGTTTGATTGACAGTGTTGCTAAGCACCCAGCCCCTGCAAAAGGGAAGGGGTGTTAAAATGCTCCACAATGCTCCTGATTGGTTCTTTGGTTGCTATAATATTCTCTGTCGGAATTCAAAATATGGAATTCAACTCCAAATTTGCATCTATAACTGCAAGCCTCAAGTGATGTCACACTCAGTCCACTTTATACTTTATACAGGTTATACTCAGTACACACATCACTACTACAGGGCATTCTTCCTTCCACAGCTACAGAAGTACATAAAAGTGCTTACGGGTATACACAACTATACACAGGGATCAGGGGAAGCCTGTGGACCTGTGCTGTCAGTTCTACAGTCCCTGACAAAAGTCTTGTCACTTATCCATTTTGTAGAAACAAAAGCTTATAACCTGACTTTAAATTAATCGATTGGTTTTAGAAATGTCTCATATGAAAGCTAAAACCCTCCCAAATTATGCTCAATATACTAAAATAAATTTGCTTCACTGAAGAAAGATTGATCATTTAATGAACACAGAAAGGTCAGATTTTGGCAAGACAAAAGTCTTGTCACCTACAGAAAATTGAACAAATAATTTACTTCAAATACAAAAATATGTTGCATAACGTCAGTGAATTAAGTAGTGGTGCTGTGAGATCCATATTTAATATCTTGTATGACTTCCATGAGCTTGAAGGACTGCATCCATGCGGTTCCACAATGATTCATACAATTTGTTGATGAAGTCATCAGGAATAGCAAAGAAAGCAGTCTTACATGCCTCCCAGAGTTCATCAAGATTCTTTGGTTTTGCCTTCCATGCTTCCTCTTTCATTCTACCCCAGACATGCTCAATGATCTTCATGTCTGGTGACTGGGCTGGCCAGTCCTGGAGCACCTTGATCTTCTTCGCCTTGAGGAACTTTGATGTAGAGATAGAAGTATGCGATGGAGCACCATCCTGCTGCAAAATTTGACCCCTTTTATGGTTGGGAATGTAAGAGGTAGCTAATACTTCTTGATATTTTAGGCTATTGATATTGCCTTCCACCCTGCAAATGTCTCGCCCACCCCCATACTGGATGTAACCCCAGACCATGATTTTTCCGCCACCAAACTTAACTGTTTTCTGGGTGAATCTTGGATCCATGCGGGCTCCAGTAGGTCTCCTGCAATATTTGCGGCAGCTGTGATGTAATTCAACCGAGGATTCATCTGAGAAATCCACCTTCTGCCACTTTTCCAGTGTCCATCCTTTTAGCAGGCTGTGGGCCTTGGCAACTGCCACACAGTTTTTTAATTGCCTTTTGTTTAGTGCTGGTTTCTGTGCACTGATTCGACCATGGAGGCCATTTCGAGACAGAATTCTACAAACTGTTTTGGTTGACACAGGGACTTGAGGTGACCAGGCCTGGTGGAGCTCTGCTGCAGTGGAAAAGGGGCTGGCCTTGGATTTTCGAATCAACAAACGGTCCTCCCGAGCAGTTGTCTTGCGGGGTCTGCCGGACCTGGGCTTGTCAAAAACATCTCCAGTCTTTTCAGATCTTTTTCTTATTCTTTGTACTTGACGCTGAGACACATTGAAGGTGTCAGCCACCTCAGCAGTGGATCTGGTCTTCAGCCTCTTGATAATTAACGCTTTGGTCTCAGGGTGGATCTTAGGCATGTTGTCAGAGGTCAAGTTGCAGTTGATGTGAAGGTCTGGTGTGCTGGGGTTCTTTTTATACACACCCACTAATTGATTGATCAGTAACTGATCACAGGTGAGGCTGTAATCTAGGATTGGGTGCATCATATGACAAGGCGACAAGACTTTTGTCTTGCCAAAATCTGACCTTTCTGTGTTCATTAAATGATCAATCTTTCTTCAGTGCAGCAAATTTATTTTAGTATATTGAGCATAATTTGGGAGGGTTTTAGCTTTCATATGAGACATTTCTAAAACCAATCGATTAATTTAAAGTCAGGTTATAAGCTTTTGTTTCTACAAAATGGATAAGCGACAAGACTTTTGTCAGGGACTGTAAATGATTGACTTTTGTCCTAGATTATATACAGATCTAGAAGAAAACAGCCCCATAAACTCAAATAGAGAAGAGACAGACATTAAATAAAATGTTGTATTTACTAGGAACGTAACAATATCCAAATGTCACAGTACAACATTATCTCGGTATAAACGTCACGGTACCATATTTATTGCAGTATTGTGGGAATGCTCACGGTATTATAGAAGGGCCCACAATATTGGTCTTATGCTTACAATAATAAGCATGATGGCCATAGTATGCAGTAATTTGTCTTTGTTTTTTCAATAACTTTTATAAAGTGCAAAATACCAATTTATGTTAAGAACAACTACAATGTGAACAGCTAAACAAACAAAATTAAACTATGTTTAATGCCATTGTAATTTTATAGTTTTAAAACTTTCTTGTTCTGTCACTTTGAATAAGGCCCTACTTTGTGTTGTGCACAACAAACACATTTCTCTTGCCTACCCAATAAATACAACTGTGCAGTAAGATTTTTTTTTTCAACATCAGAAAACATACAAGAATTACTGGTTGTGTTCTGCAGCGTACCTTGTGCTGTTGTAACACAAAGTTGCTCTGAAGGCTTTTAGCGTGAAATAGACTTTATTTTTGATTAATTTGTGGAACTGTGTCATTTTGCCAGGCGAGTCCTCACAGTGCTTATATTTCCCGAGGATATTTTAATAGATCTATGAGATACAGAAGCAGTGTCCCAGCAGAGCTAACGCTACTCCTGCACTGTTGTTCATCTCTCTCCTTTTCTTCATTCGTGCTTGTGGTCTTGGCCAAACCAAAATGCACGTAGGGCTTAAAAGCAGTGGTAGTGTCTCTGCTCCACTACCCTCTTCATCCATTCTACCTTCATCGTAAACGCCGTGATCCGTGTGCTACTGTGTTATTGTTGTTGATGCAAGTGTGCAGCATGTGATCCTACAGGCTCGAACACGGCACAAAGGATAATAGTATTTAGTCGTCTTAGTTTTTTCAGCTGACACAAACTCAAAACTATTATTTTGGGCACAAATATGCCGTATATACATGAGTTTTAATACCGCTAGAGACCACTACGATATCGAGGACATTTTGCTATCGTGATATCGCCAATACCGTTACATCCCTAGTATTTACTGATCATTATAAATAATAAGGGAATTATTAGTGTCATTGTTTTTGTTCCTATGAGGCCTAAAATGTATACATATCATGAGCCATGTATCAAGATTTATTTGAATAGATTCTTCTTTCAGACCAAAGTTTGTGCTTGACAATTTGGACTGTTTACTAGTGGTCTTTGTCAGAGTGGTCACATTATGTTGCTGTGACATGTCTGCTCATCTGATTGAAACAGGGTTTGATACCCTCTTCCTACCGGTGGAGGCAGGACCACAGTGCCATCTGCAGTCCTATTTCTTTAGGACAGTATCCCAGATGTGTGAGAGTAAATAGGGCCCCTTGTCCTGACTTATAGTCCTGTGGGCACATTTCCGTATTTCAGCTGCCTCCTTAATCCAGCGATGGTGTTTAGTGTCCTCTGTCCCAGTAATGTTCTCTGCGCCTCAGTTTATAAGAGATCAGCAATGGCCCATTGAAGTTTTTCCTGTTTTGCCTTGTGTTTTGTTGCTCATGTGTATGGCTTCACCATTTCCTTCTCACATTCTGTGCTGTGTTCCTGTTTCTGTGTACTGAACACCCTCCATATTTCATCAATGGATGTTTTATTGTAACACATGCAGGTTATATGACATTACATATGTGCTCCAGTTCTATTTGAGTTTTTGGGTGGACGAGTAATTGCCTGAGTTTTCTATATGTACTGAAGAAATTGGGCTGCTGGCACTGTCGTCCTGCCTCCACCAGAAGGAAGAAAACACCAAAACCTGTTTAAATGAGCCGAGCAGACACATCACAGATACATTTGCCAGGTATGAAAACAAACTAAACTTTTATCTGAAAAAAGAATCTTTTAAAATAAATGACTAGAAGACCAAATGAACATCATTGGACATGTATTAAGATATTGTGACAAAATATACGGCTACACAATGAGAACAGAGGCAAACTCTGAGCCCATAATCCCTGTGCTGTGGGGATGGTGCAAGAACACTGTTGACTGTACCTGGATTGCAGCGCGCTGAGTCCTGATAGTACGAGTCTGTAAACAGAGGCAAATTCAGATTATGTGATGATAGCAGTACAGCTCGAGCATGTGGCCAGGGCGAGGACCAACTATTTATCTGGGATAGAAAATAATTTGTGATATGTTTGCATGAACATATGAAGAGTTCAGTACAAAAACAAGTCACATTTTAAAAAACTGTCAGGGGCTTGAGGTTTATTCTTTGTACAGCAATGTTCTGAAAAGTGAAATGTATGTTACTGCTTTTTCTAAATATTATTGTATATATATATATATATATATATATATATATATATATATATATATATATATATCCAACACAAAGTTGCACACAATTGTGAAGCAGAAGGGCAGTCATACATGAGTAAATTTCTTTTTACAGATAAAAAACTGAAAAATATGGCGTGCAATATATTATTCATCCAACCCTATTATATATATATATTATTATTATCCAACCCTTCTGAGTCAATATTTTGTGGAACCGCCTTTTGCTGCAATTACAGCTGCAAGTCTCTTTGGGTATGTCTCTACCAGCTTTGCACATCTTGAGACTGAAATTTTTGCCCATTCTTCTTTGCAAAATAGCTCCAGCTCAGTCAGATTAGATGGAGAGCGTTTGTGAACAGCAGTTTTCAGATCATGCCACAGATTCTCGATTGGATTTAGGTCTGGGCTTTGACTGGGCCATTCTAAGACATGAATATGTTTTGTTTTAAACCATTCCATTGTAGCCTTGGCTTTATGTTTGGGGTCGTTGTCCTGCTGAAAGATGAACCTCCGCCCCAGTCTCAAGTGTTTTGCAGACTCCAATACGTTTTCTTCCAATATTGCCCTGTATTTGGCTCCATCCATCTTCCCATCAACTCTGACCATATTCCCTGTCCCTGCTGAAGAAAAGCACCCCCAGAGCATGATGCTGCCACCTCCATATTTGACAGTGGGGATGGTGTGTTTAGAGTCATGAGCAGTGTTAGGTTTCCGCCACACATAGCGTTTTGCATTTTGGCCAAAAAGTTCAATTTTGGTCTCATCTGACCAGAGCACCTTCTTCCACATGGTTGCTGTGTCCCCCACATGGCTTTTGGCAAACTGCAAACGGGATTTCTTATGGCTTTCTTTCAGCAATGGCTTTCTTCTTGCCACTCCTCCATAAAGGCCAGATTTGTGTAGTGCACGATTAATAGTTGTCCTGTTGACAGATTCCCCAACCTGAGCTGTGGATCTTTGCAGTTCCTCCAGAGTCACCATGGGCCTCTTGGCTGCATCTCTGACCAGTGCTCTCCTTGTTCGGACTGTAAGTTTAAGTGGACGCCCTGGTCTTGGTAGGTTTGCAGTTGTGCCATACTCCTTCCATTTTTGGATGATGGTGTAAACAGTGCTCCGTGAGATGTTTAGAGCCTTGGAAATCTTTTTATAACCTAATCCTGCTTTATACTTCTCCACAACTTTATCCCTGACCTGTATGGTGTGTTCTTTGGACTTCATGGTGCTGACTGCTCCCCAATACTCTCAAACAAACCTCTGAGGTTTTTACAGAACAGCTGCATTTATACTGAGAGTAGATTACACACAGGTGGACTCTATTTAATCGTTAGGTCAACATTGGATCCTTCTAAAGCCTCTAAAAGCAATGTGTTGCACTCAGAAAAAAAGGGGGTTGGATAATTTTGCGCGCCCACTTTTCAGCTTTTTATTTGTAAAAAAAAATTAGATCATGTTTATGTTTGTGGTCATAATGTGAGAAAATGTAGAAAAGTTCAAGGGGGTTGGATACTTTTTCAAGGCACTGTATGTATATATACATATATTTTATATATTATATATATATATATATATATATATATATATATAATATATATATATATATATATATATATATATATATATATATATATATATATATGAAATAAAACTGAGTTGTTTTTTTGCGATTGAACTTTTCTGTTTCCATTGGTTCACAGTAAGAGATTTATTGTGATATTTTGTGGAGGCTAACACTATTGTGAATGACACTTCCTTTAACTTTACCTTGAAAAAACTTTGATTCTGTCATATTCCAAAAGAACTTCACTGAATAAGAGCAACAATTATGGTCTATGTAGTTCCCCCTCGTCTTTTTTTTTTTTATATATATATCATGTTGCACCTTGTAATTCCCATGATGTTATTGTGAGACTTTTGCTGATACAATATCACAATAATTAAGTTATTGTACATCCCTTTGATGTGTGGCTGTGATGTGTGGTTACCTGAGAGGACCTACCTGAGCTGTCAGCCTTGACGATGGCTTCGGGGGAGATGCACACTCCGCGCTCATACAGGGGCAGCTCAGCACAGCTCAGGCTGTCAGGCCAGCTGTGGTTGTAGCGCCTCATGACGGGCTCACAGCCAGCCTTGGCGCGCTCGCACACCGCCTTACACGGCTTTATGGGCTCATGCTGGAAGTCGATGGTGCAGATGGGAGCGTACATGGCACACAGGAAGAACAGCAAGTCTGGACTGCATCCAGTGCCTGGACACAAGAGCAGTCAGAGCTCACTGTGGAGCAGTACAAGTCCTCTGAGCCCCCACAGGCACTGGGTCAAATGCAGACTACAGAGACAATGAAGTCCCTGCATCATTCTTTGTGCTCTGAGCTAGAACCATAGACTGTATAAACAAGACTAAGGGAGTGTGACCCATGGCATTTGGTTGCAACCAAATGATGCTCATCATGACTAACAGTTACAGGGGCTAAAACCAGGGTATGTGGAAATCTGAGAGCAAAACAAAAGAGCCAATCAGGAGCCAGGATGTTGAAGGTACACGCCCCTTCCCGCTTGCACTGTTAATTTGGCAGGGGCAGACACTTAGTAATGAGACTGTCAATAAAACATGTTGCTATTGGAGTGGGAGGACAGAAAAAACAGACACTGGATTGGTCTGATATTAATGTTCTTAATTTAGGGACAAAATAGCAAAATAAAACACCAGGGTAAAATATGAACATTTTAACACCAAAATGACAAGGCTCACAGCAATGGTTACAGAGAGAGGGGTGAAGATTTTTCAATAGAAAGTGAACTGTAACCAGCGCTCATGCGGCTATAGCAAAAGGAGAAATTTAATTTGTCAACTGGACAGAGTTTATTTGATTGAATACGTTTCGCAGCTCATCCAAGCTGCTTCTTCAGTTCTGGTCAGATGCTGGTGGACACTGCCTTATATCTGCCTGAAGGGAGGAGCTTAATTACAATGAAAATTACTCTGAGACAACACATATTTGTTTATAGTTTCTGTTAGTTAGGTGTGTCTATTCAATATGGAGTGGGAGCGGTGGTGTAGTTAGCATATCCATTCAGGGCCCTGATGGGTGTTTTCACACCTCTGGACATGTCCTGGCTAGTCCCATTGTTTTCTCTGTTTGTTTTGATTTAGGTTTGAGGATAGAGTTATAGATGGGAGACAAATGATGTCTGAGACCTCCATTTCTGTTCAAGGAAGGATTCTCTTTCTTGACAAAAATAGCCTCTTTAACTCCCCTCTCAAACCAGTTCTTTTCTCTGGCCAAGATCTGGACTTCACTGTCCTCTAAGGAGTGGCCCGTGGCTTTTAGGTGGAGATGTACGGCAGATTGCAGCCCACCCTGGTTTTCCCGTCTGTGTTGATACATCCTTTTGTGAAGTGGCTGTTTTGTTTCTCCAGTGTAGCGCTCACTGCAGTCTTCACTACACTGAATGGAGTAGACCACATTGCTTTGTTTGTGGCTCGGTATTTTGTCCTTAGGATGGACCAGTTTTTGTCTTAAAGTGTTTGTGGGTTTGAAATAGACTGGGATATCATGTTGTCTGAAGATCCTCTGTAGTTTTTCGGAAATGCCAGCCAGGTAAGGAATGGTTACACCCTTTCTCCTGGGTTCTGGTTCTCTGTTGTCCTGTTTCTTTGCTCTCTTCGTTTTATTGAAAGCCCATTTAGGATATCCACAAACGGAGAGGGCTTTCTCCACGTGTTGTTCTTCTTTTTCCTTTCCCTCTGCGCTTGTAGGAACCACTTGGGCCCTGTGTTGTAATGTCCGAATGACTCCCAGTTTGTGCTGAAGTGGGTGGTGTGAATCAAAGAGCAGATATTGGTCGGTGTGTGTTGACTTCCTGAAGACCTCTACCTGGAGTCGCCGGTCTTCTCTTATCGTTACTGCACAATCTAAGAAGGCCAATGTGTTGTCCTTGGCATCTTCACGTGTGAATTTGATGTTTGGATCTAAAGAATTGATATGTGCAGTAAAAGGTTCCAAATCTTGAATTTTGATTTTTGAGAAATTATCATCAACATAACGATACCAGTGCGTGGGTGGAGTGCCTGGATATGAGGCCAGGGCACTCTGTTCAAATTGTTCCATGTATAAGTTTGCAATGATAGGGGAGACCGGTGAGCCCATTGCACAGCCGTGGATTTGTCTGTAGAAGTTTCCTCTGAACTGGAAATAGGTGGTATTTAAACAAATTTCCAGCAGTTGGCAGATTTGGTCAGGTGAAAGTTTGGTTCTCTCTTCTAGCTAAGTATCCTCCAGTAGTCTCCTCCTTGCTGCCTCCACCGCTACCGATGTAGGGATACAAGTGAAAAGAGAGGTCACATCAAAGGAAACCATTGTCTCATCCAGGTCCAACTGGAGATGCTTGACTTTGTTCACAAATTCAGCTGTGTTCTCAATATGGTGCTCAGTGTTACCCACCAGCGGAGCCAAGATGGTTTTTAGGTGTTTGGCCACATTGTACGTGATGGAGTCTGTGC
>CM057099.1:31680114-31782614 GCA_029959045.1 Taenioides sp. WSHXM2023
GAACCACTATTTGAGCCCTCTCCAGCGGTGCCAGAGGAGAGTTCTGAGTGTGAAGTGCTCTTGTGTCCGGTCACGCCACACAGCTGAGTGGGCACTACACTGGCTCTTTGAGTCGTGGCTCTGTGTAACGTCACTTCAGTTTATGGTTCCCGTGATTTGGGATGTGTGATGACCCCTGACCCCGGCAGGCGCGTTCACGAGGAGGGTACCCCCGTTTGGTTTGAGCGCGCGCTAAACACGGTGAGTCACGCGCAGCGCCGCGGCCTGAATCAGCACTTTCCGACTCATCACCCGCGCGCCCTATCTCTGCTCGGCCTCTCCCACCTTTTTCCTCCCCTCTACCTCTTCTCTCTCCCTCTTTTCTCCTCACTCTCGCTGTCCTGTGCGTCCCCCTTCCCCCTTGTTCTCTCTCTCCTCTGCCTTAATTCTCCCTTCCCTTTCTTCCTCTCTTATTCTGTCTCTCCCCTTCTCTTGTTCTCTCTACTTCCCGGTCCCTACTGTGACTATTGTTGTCTCCTCTCTCCATCTCCTCCTCTCTCTCTCTTTTTCTCCTCTGCCCACTCTTGTCCTCCACTCCTCTCTCCCTCCTGTCGCCTTCTCTCTCACCTCCTCTTTCTCTCCTTCTCCTGTCCTCTTGCCTCAACCCTCTCCTCCTTGTCTCCTCTCCTCTCCGCTCCTCCTCCTATTCTATTCTCATTCTTCTCCCCCTCCTCCTGTCTTCCCTCTGCCTCTCTCTTCACCTCCACCCACTCCTTCCCACTCTCCTCTCCTCCTGCCCTTCCTTCCTTCCCTCTCTCCCTTCTCCATCTTTCCATTCCTCCTCCTCTTCCTTCCCTCTCTCCTCTCCCCTCCTCTTTCCCTCTCTCCTCTCCTCCTCTCCTTCCTTCTCTCTCTCCCTCTCCCTCCTCCTCCTACCCTCCCTCTCCTCCTGTCCTCCTCCCCTTCCTTCCCCCTGTCCCTCCTCTCCGCCTCTCTTTCTCTCCTTCCTTTCCTCTGTCCCTCCTCCTCTTCCTTCCTTCCTTCCCTTTCTCTCTCTTCCCTCCTCCACTCCTCCTTCTGTCCTCCTCCCCTTTCTTCCCTCTGTCCCTCCTGAGGCCTGAGGTTTGTTTCTCTGGAAGTGGACTGCGTTGGTGTAAAGTGCTGCGGTTCAGAGAGGAAACTCCCCTGAACCTCGCCAAAGCCAATAATGCTGTCCAAATGTGTCCAAAAGTGTCCTCTACTGTCCAAATAGTGTCCTCTACTGTCCAGAGAGTGTCCTCTGTCTTCCTACTGTCCAAAAAGTGTCCTACCACTATCCAAAGCGTGTCCTCTACACTCCAAAAAGTGTCATTGGTCCTCCTATTGTCCAAAAAGTGTCCTCTACTGTCCAAAGACTGTCGTTTATCCTCCAATTGTCTAAAAAGTGTCATCTTCTGTCCAAAATGTGTCCTCTACTGTCCAAGAAAGATCCACTAATAGTTAAAAAAGTGTCCTCTGTCCCCTATAGTCCGACTGTCTCGCATAGATCACAATTTAGAGGTTCACTGCTGCCATCTTCTGGACACTTTTGTAAACTACAGCGATGCTGAGTTACAGAGTTCCATTGCATTTCTTACTTTAATTAATTTAAATTGTGGATTTTAATAGTTAGGAAAATTTATGATGGTTTGATAATTAAAGCCACAGTGTGTAACTTTTTAACTAAAAATAGACAGAAATAAAAACTTGTGATTTTTCTTTTGTTGTTGTTTTTATTTACTGAACTTAGAGAAACGGGTGTCCTTACTATGCATCTCCACAAACCTGACTCTTATTTAGCCTGGAAGAGGGCCTCTTCCTGCTTGTTTCCATGGAAACACAGTATGGCATAAAACGAAGAATGATTTTAACTTTCTATCTCCATGGAATCATCAATCATCAGAAAGTTACACAATGTACCTTTAAGTATTTTCCAGTATTTTCTATAAATAAAATATGTCAGGACTACAACATACCTAAAGCAGAACTAAGCCAGAGATGAGTAATACTTACATTTAGTTTTCAGAGTGCTTTTCAAGCAGCACACTTTAACTTGGGTCATATTTTTCATGAAATAAAAGTACTCTTACTCGAGTAAATGTTGTGGTTCCTCTTCCCCCTGTGAGTGAGTCTAAAGTGACAAAAGCTTTATGTGACAATATGAAATTATTTGAACATTTGTGTTTCTTGCAGCTCCTTCAAATAAGATTTAGTTTGTTTCATTTTTGTGTCTGTCAAAACACCAGATATTGTGCATGATTTAATGTTTTGTCTTTCTAATTACATTAACTTGAAATTATAAATGAGATGTTATGTCCTGACAGTTACTCTTTAACTTATTTGAGTAGTAGTTTTCCTAAATACCTTTTTACTTCAATACTTTCTGACTTCAGTAATTTCTTGGACCACTTTGTACTTCTACTTGAGTATTTCATATTATTTTGAAGTTACTCTGATCACTGAACTACCCACTTTTGGTGCACTATACACTTCGGTCAGTCTCATTGACTCAGACAAACAGCGCTTTACTTCATGACTCTTTAATAGATCTGCATGTTTCTGACAATAATACAGAGAGCTGTACACATCCTCCGGCACACGCTACATGCCAGTATCCACGGTAACCACAGTGTCCAAACACACAGGCGAGTCCCACCTCTCAGCCCTCTTCTCACCCCTCCTGATCAGCGAAAACCAATCACCAGCATCCTGTGACTGGAGGGGGTGGGACATTTGACGTGACTTGCCCAAGGACACACAGGCAGTGCTCAACTACATCCCATAAGTGTTTAAACTGGGATGATTCATTTAGATTAAAGACTTACTCACAGAATTTAATTTAAAGAGGGGGTATTTACTTCTACGGCGTATTAATTGCTAACACATAACATATTTAGATCACCATGTTACCTTTTATGTTTTTGAAAAGACCAAATTCATCAGAAACAACATATTAACATGTTTTGTAAGTTTCAGTTTTGTTTTTGTCAAGTTGTAGTGTATTGTTTTGTGTCTTGCTTTTGTATATGGATGGAGCATTGTCATGTGGTAGCATGGGTGACATAGGGTTGTGGGTGGAGCCTTGTACAGGTTAATACTGCTAACTGTAAGGAGGGTTATAATAGGGCCTATAGAGACATCGCAAAATTTCTCAAACATGCATGGATGACATCTAAAACCTCTTGACCATGTTTTTGATGAGGGAACAATGTTATAAAATGACGTTAGAACATGACGTTAGAACATGACCTTAGAATATGCTAGAAAGCTCCAATAAGTCCATTACCCCCTCTTTGAAACACTTAATTTATTTTCTTTCAGATGTAAATATTTGACATAATTTGTGCATCCAGTCGAGTGTGGTTCACACATAAGGTCCTGGTGATTGGTAAACACCCAGTGGCCATCTTGGCTCATGGGCTCTGGAGCAGCCTCTGAGGTGTGGGAAGTGGAACACAGTTTGTTGGTTAATGCTTGAGGGTGAGATCAGGAGGGACACTCTGCTGTGATTCAAAGTGATGACATTTTGGAATATATATATATATATATATATATATATATATATATATATATATATATATATATATATATATATATATATATATATATATATATATATATATATATATATATATTTCTTTTTTTTTTTTTTTAAGTTAGGAAACTGGTTATGGTTAAGGTTATGATTAAGATGTTGTTAAAGGGTCAGTATTAAACTATTTCCTGATCTCTGTTCTAATGTAGTTTCTCATCACAAACATACCTGGAGTTGTGTTTTGTTTCATTCACATGTTAAACACACAAACTCTGTGATGTCATGATGTCATACAGGAAGTGCTCCACTGTCTTTTTAAACTCCATCAACCTACTCTAGGCAATTCAGTCCTGGAATTGTCAATGTTTGTTGAACTAAAAGTAAAAGGAGCTGTTAACTTGAAGACAACCGCTTCATGACATCACAAGGTAGAACAGAGCGTTTGGAGCTTTGGAGATGTAGACAGACTGATAATAAAGGATAACTTAAACGTGTGTGAATGAAACAAAAAACAGCTCAGTTATGTTTTTGAAGAGGTAACAACATTATTACATGGCTTAAAGTCAATTTTCCATAATATAGAAAATTTAAGGTGGGAGAACTAGTTGATGCTAGGGTTCGGGAAATGTTTTGGAGGAGTTAACATGTTAACGGAAGTGTAACATGAGTTAACAGAAGTGTCATTGACTGTAACATTTTAGCCCTGTTCATAGCAACAGAAGCTAACATGTTACCGTGGTACCCAGAGTTATGTGATCACTTGCGTTCCTCCAAATCTGGCCATCAGCACTAGCCCAGTTTGTTTTGGACACATGTGAGGTACTGTCCCCGCAGGTACAAAACTGCACTGCAGTGTCAAAGGTCACAGCACACACTGGGGCTCATGCAAATTACAAAAAATATATATTTATTAAGGCAAAATTAATTTTGCTTCAATGATCATTTGGATTACTAAAACTACAGAGTTACTAGTTTAGACGTGTTGTCCAAGAGCTGCCTTTGCAGAAGTATTGTAACACATGCTCACTTCAGTCTCCTTAGTCTGCTCTGGTTCTGTTCTGGTACACTTAAGACCAACTCCTGACAAAAGACAGTGTCCTCAAAATGTCCTGGGCTGAATTAGCATTAGCTAATGCATTAGCGCTACTAATGTGACACAGCTGCTAACAGTGAACATACAACACTCCATATTGAATAGACTCACCTGACCAACTGAAACTGTAAATAAAAATGTGTTGTCTCAGAGTAATTTTCATTGTAATTAGCTCCTCCCTTCAAGCAGATATAAAGCAGTGTCCACCAGCATCTGACCAGAACTGAAGAAGCAGCTTGGATGAGCTGCGAAACGTATTCAACCAAATAAACTCTGTCCAGTTGACAAATTAAATTTCTCCTTTTGCTATGGATTCTACCTGGACGACTGAGGGATTCTACACACAACACGTACAATAGCTCAAGGGGGCGATGATGGCTTTTGGCTCAAAATTCTGACATTTTGGGCCTGTTTTTAATGTGTCTCACCAAATGATAAGACAGCAGGTAGACAGTAGGGTGGGACAGTAGGTAGACTGTATGGTGGGACAGTAGGTAGACAGTAGCAGGTCAAGGGTGACGCCAGACATTTTTGGTTGGAGGACCTTTGGAGGTGTTAAGTTCTTCAATGGCGGTGCACACTTAACATGTTAATTTAGAGCCTTTTATGGTTGCAAATGCACCTCCAACCCCACCATGTTTGCTTCACGGTTTTAAACAAGTTTAAATGTAGTTAGCTCCTGCAGTGATTTATAAACCCCAATATGGAGTTCTTGTTTTATTGTAAACTCATTCTTAATAGTCTGTGATTGCCATTTGAACATTTTTAGTTGAGATTGGATGTCCTCTGAAAATGTGGCAAAAATCTCTGTGTGAGCTAAGGAGTAAGGAGTTATTCTATTCCCATTGTGCCAATCCAAACATGGAGCAAAAACACTTTTAGAATCTACACTCTTCTTAAACAGAAGAGCATTATGAGTCAAATAATGGTATAGGTAATAGCAGCTCTCTAACATATCCATGGTTACATGTTGTATACAGTTATATGTGTATGCACGCACATACATGATGTATACAGTTATATGTGTATGCACGCACATACATGTTGTATACAGTTATATGTGTATGCACGCACATACATGATGTATACAGTTATATGTGTATGCACGCACATACATGATGTATACAGTTATATGTGTATGCACGCACATATATGATGTATACAGTTATATGTGTGTGCACGAACATATATGATGTAATCATGTACTGTATACGTGTATACACACACACTCGGACATACACAAGTCTGTTTACATACAGACGCGTGCTGATAGTTTGAGTGGAGGATGGTGGCCCATTTAGGACAAATTACTCACACCTGCATAAACCAACTCATTGATGTCATCATGTAGCACTGTTTGGATAGACTGTATACAGACCTAATACATGAACTAACTAGCATTTGGTTCCAGTCAAATGAAGCCAATTGAGGCTAGTAGTTATAGGGGGGAATTGGGAGCTGCGTTCCATATTTGGAATTCTGACCGCGAGTATCCTAGCAACCAAAGAGCCAATCAGGAGCGAGGGTGTTGAAGGTAATGCCCCTTACTGACAGCATTTATTTTTTTACAGGTACTCTATTATCCCCGTAGGGAAATTTGTACTCTGCATCTCCATATCTTGAGCTAGTCTTGGTCAGCACCTTAGCTGGAGGATCTGACCTGTGGGGCATGTTTTGGGTTGATGGGGGAAACCAGAGTGCCTGGAGGAAACACAACCAGACACAGGGAGAACATGCAAACTCCACACAGAAAGGCCTGGGCGACCCTGGGATCGAACCAAGAGCATTCTTGCTGTGAAGAGAGTGCTAGTGACTCTCTTCACCATCCTGCCAATTTGGAGAATAATTTTTTTTAAATAAAAAAATTCTAATAAAGTGAGGCTGGTAGGAGTCATGCTGTGATATGCTCCTCTGTCAGGTTTTGGATTAAACAACAGCGTGGAGCAGCAAAAGCTGTGAGTTTTATTGTGTGTGCATGCACATTAGCAACTGTGTCATGCTTTGGTCCACCTCCTCCAACCGTGCCAGAGTCTGAAGTATATCATGGTTCGTTTGTGTTAAACTGAGAGCTGCCTACAGACTCAGAACTAATGTAGAAGAGAAAAGCAAAGACGGCAATCTCTACTGCAAACAATGTCTCTGTCAGGAGTTATTCATCAAATCCTTACAGCAAGGACCTTTGATGTTCACACTGGCGGGATTGTAGTTCGTACACTGGGAGCAAACCAGTGGAATAAAGAATTGTTGGTTCTTTTTAAAAATAGTATCTTTTACAGTCTTATTTACCCTGCCCTCCATCTGAGATTGTGACAACCCTCAAAAATCCTTTACACGGTAAGTTTAGAACATCACATCAGCAGAAGACAGACCAGGAGTGGGCTTACAAACAGTCTTATATCCTCAGAATCTCATATTTATAACAGGATTGGTCACATAAGCAAATAGCAACATGGTCACGACACCTAAAGCTGGGGCTCACAGCGCCCCCCACTGCACAGGCCCCTACATCATCGCTAATCCACTCAATATTCTGGCCCTCATACGGACCTCTGCCCTCCAAGGTCTGACTGCTAATTGACTGGTTTTTTTTAACATATCCTTACCATCTTTGGTGTAGGTCTATGTCTGTTCTCTGGACTATTAAAACAGCAGGCTGGTTTCTACACAATATTCTGTAATACAACAAACATGGTTCTAGATTTGAGTGTGTCGGTGAGATGGGCAGAGGGTCCATGTCTCTGAGGAGGACATTCGAAGGTGAAGTCACATGACCATCTGAGACATCCACAGTCCTCTGGTGTTCTCTTATGTCCTCAGGCGTCCTCACTCTCCACTCCCTCCTCGTCCTCCTCCTGGATGTCTGGCCCCGCCCCTGGAACAGTCCACATTCAGTTAAAAGGATTTATTCAATTCAATTATTAAATCCCAAGTTACAGATGAGTCACCATTAGGCCACCAATATCGATATCAGTATCGATATTGCACCAATATTGATCCTGTCCAATATCAGTGCCAAAATTATGATTGGACCTTTAATTGGATGTAATAAGACTATTTACGGTCTGATTTGGCCTACATAATGTTAAAACGTTTCTTTATACAAACAGTTACAGAACACTATTGGGTCTCTGTGCAATAAGTGCACTGTGTTTTAAGGAAATAAGTGCCATTTTCCATCCCAAAACTGGTATCAGCTGATATACCAGTGTTGGGATGGAATATCTGCAGATACTTAAAGTGAAAGGATCAATATCGGTATTGGAACTGAAAAAAGGCTAGGCATCCCAAATATCAATTCATCACGCAATATATAAAAGCAGAAACAATACATTTTGGGGCTCAGTGTTTATCATGTGTACAATTACTTGTGCAGTTTTTGTATGTAATAAGGGGATATTTGAGCTGTAGAGGGTAGAACAAATAGCTTCTAATCACTAATTATTGGTTCATTCTGCTATTTATTTATTCCAGTTCAGGCCATGTAATGATACTGCATATTTAGACAAGGTTCACTGGGATTATCCTGTTTTATTATTGTGTCAGTGGCAGACAGTAGTTTCAGTATTATCCTTTATTGCAGTATTTCTCTGCTTGAAAATGCATTATCATGACAGGTCTACTCACCGTTCCAGTTGGAATGATCTGTGTCAGGCTCAGGGGGGTTGTTCTCAGAGCTCTGTGACTGATCGGCAGTGTGACTGGGAGAGTCATGTGTCTCTGCGCTGACTTTAGGCTCCGCCTCTTCTTTCTTCTCCTGTTCCTTATTGGCCACCTCTGCCACACAGCATAAAACAGTTCAATGTATTGGTTAAACTTGAACAGAACCAAAGGATCTCACACAGGTCTGTGATATTTGACTTTACCAATCAAGTGGATTTTTGATTCACACAAAATGCTCAACTGATTCACACAAAATGCTCGACTGAACCAGGAATTGAATTGAATAAAGGATGTTTAAAATAGGCTAGGCTAAACTAGATCCTATATTGCTCAAAATTGACTCTTGTAAGTTTTAAGCCATGTTTTAATGTTGTTACCTCCTCAAAAACATACCTGGAGTTGTGTTTTTTTTTCATTCACACATGTTTGAGTAACCCTTTATTATTAGTCTGTCTACATCTCCAAAGCTCAAACTCCAACTTCTGATGTCATGAAGCTGTAGTTTACAAATTAACAGCTCCTTTTACCTTTGTTTAGCTTGTTCAGTAGAGATTGGCAATTCCAGGGCTAAAATTATCCAAATGACATCACAATGTGGAACAGTGGAGTGTTTTCTGTTTCAGAGAAGAACTCCACCTAAATATGCAGGGATTGTGTGTGAATGTGAGTGAATGAAACAAAACACAACTCCAGTTATGTTTGTGATAAGGAAACTACATGAGAACACAGATCAGAAAATAAAGTAAAAAGGCCCTTTAAACAAGCCTTAAAATGTTATTGACAAAGAAATGGCATTCCTGCTCTGTGCAAGCCCCACACTGCCTGTTTCGTCCTTGTTACCTTGGTCTAGACATCAGAGGTATAACACTCACAACAGTGGAAACTGACTGGACTGGACTAGACTGGAATGGACAACTCTATCACAACGTCCTGTACTGATGGTCATTAAACTTCAGTGTCATATCTCTTCTTCCAACTCTTCGGCTCCTTCAGCTTATCCTTTTACAGTTAGCAGTATTATTATTCTCTGAGAAGCATAGTTGAGCTACTTCTAAATATGTAGTGTTATTTCTATCACTGAATACCAGCCCATGAAACACCAACTCTAGTCAGAATGTGGTTCATAATCCACACTTTTCTGAGTGCTGTTCTTTATCCTCTTTGAAACACTTTAAAGCAGACCTGCAATATCAGAGCTTGTAACCATGTTATATTGTTGTTTCCCTTCTCATTTACCCTCTCGACATTGTATTTAGAGTGATTCGTGCATGTTTGAGCAATCTTTAATAGCTTATTTTTAAGAGGCCATATTGCCAATCAGCCTCCCTTTTCAGCACCACCAGCGTATGTTCCCACTGCTCCATACTTTATAGCCTTCTCCAGCTTTATTTTCTTATTTTTTACACATAGTAATTTTGGGACAAATGAAAAAAGTGCATATGAATATTGTGATTTAAAATGTCCAAATTAGAACATAATGATCCATGTTGGTAATAAATTATAACTATATAGCAGACACAAGCACAATATGTCTGCTTTAAACTAAACTGTATGTGTTCCTGTACCATGCAGCGACAGCTCCTTCCAGCGCTCCTTGTTGCTGACAATGACTCCACTGAGGCGCTGCCGCAGCGCAGGCAGGTCAATGGCCGTCAGGGAGAAGTCCGTTTGAGCATCCTCATGTCCATGACGACCGCTGCTGTGCCTCTGGACCGACTCCACTGTTACCGTGCCACTCCCAGTCAGACTGCAGCAGAGAGAAGCCTGGCTCACACCTCTTCCTTATGCCCACATGTTACTGATGTGTGCACACTTACCTGGACCTCCTGTTGCCTGACTCTCTGGCTTTGCGGTCCTCTTCGATCAGTGGACCAATCACCTTCTCCATAGTGTCCACCAGCACGCTGAAGGTGGGCTCCACGATGAAGTCTATGAAGCCTAGCAGGAAGCACATACATCTTAATCCTCACACGTGTCTATGAACAGTATCGATGTGGGACTGAGCAATTGTGTGTGTGTAGGGACAGTATTGATCTGGGACTGAGCGATTGTGTGTTTGTAGGGACAGTACCAATCTGGGACTGGGCGATCATATGTGTGTAGGGACAATACCAATCTGGGACTGGGCGATCATATGTGTGTAGGGACAATACCAATCTGGGACTGGGCGATCATGGTGGCCTTCCTGTCACACAGCGGAGAGAAGGGCAGGCCCAGCTGCATCTCTTTGTCGCCCTGAGACACAAACACAGTGTGAGCAAAAACATATAGGGCCCAGAACACCACTGGAGATTCCAAGCCTGACTGCTCAACCTCATCTAAGGAAAAACAGTCATCACTACAGTCTATCTTCAATTATTAGATATTGTAATAATTGGAGATAAACGTAGATTAGATGAAGTCATAATCCCAACAAATCATAGTCCCAACAAAAAGTTTCACATGTCTGTGTCACTGTTTCACATGTCTTTCACAACTGTACTCTGTGTCCAAGGTCAAGGTGTATTTATAAAGCACATTTAAAATAAAGTCATCACTAAGGGTAGGGTATCACAATAGTAAAATTATCTTGATATCATCATGGTATTAAACGGCATGTATTTGTGCCCAAAATAAAAGTTTTGAGTGTGAGTCAGCAGAAGAAACTAAGCTGACTACATAGACCATGAGACACCAATGTTCCTGCTGCTTTCAAGTCCCAGATGCATTTAGGTTTGGCCAAGACCACAAGCGTAAACACAGAAAAGGAGACGAACAACAGAGCGGTATTAGCGTTAGCTCAGTGCTGTATTAGCGTTAGCTCAGTGCAGTATTAGCGTCAGCTCAGTGCAGTATTAGCGTTATCTCAGTTCAGTGCATAGAACTATAATAAAATCTGGAAGGTGAACCCAAGGCGGCGTTGAATTGTTTTCATTGGCCTGTGCTCATTGATGCATCACGCCAAAAAAGATTTTTACTTCCGCATTATTTCCTGAATACTGACCTTACACCGCAAAAGTGTGATATCAGAAACATGCAGTTCTGACCATTTACATCACTAGTTGCTAGAGCGTAGCTAGTGCGGGCTCACCGCAGGGCTAGGCTAAGTCTTACAAAGCTGTCTTTTAGTTGCTTTGATGATTTAAAACATTTTTAAACTTCATATCCTTACAAAATCTAACCCTAACCCAAACTCATTTCACAAAAAATGCATTGTGCTCTACCGGTCAATTCTTTCTGGGGTGAAGCTCCGGGGAGCTGTAGTACAGAGCGACCACTAATTGATCTCACTGGTGGAAAGAGGGGGAATGTCTTATCCAGTTCTTATTATAGATCCATGGTTCAGTGTTAGGATTATATCAATTCAGTATTGTGTGTGTGTAGGGACACATTGCAGTGTTAGCATTAGCTCAGCGGAGTGTTAGCATTAGCTAGTGCAGTATTAGCGTTAGCTAGTTAGGTAAATCAAGAGCGTTGCCTTTCGGCTCAGCTCCCTCTTCACCACAACGGTCACATCACTGCCGACGCTGCATCAATCCGCCTGTCAATCCTCCCCTCGTGAACAAGACTCCAAGATACTTTACTCCTCCACTTGAAACAAGGCCTCTCCACCCACCCGGAGAGGGCAAGCCACCTCTTTCCAGTCAAGAACCATGGCCTCGGGTTTGGAGGAGCTGATCCTCATTCCAGCTGCTTCACACTTGGCTGCAAACCACCCCAGTACACGTTGGAGGTCCCGGTCTGATGAAGCCATCAGGACAACATCATCTGCAAACAGCAGAGATGAGATCCTTTGGTCCCCAAACTGGATCCTCTCCGGCCTTTGACTGCGCCTAGAAATTCTGTCCATATATACAATGAACAGAAAGGGTGACAAAGGGCAGCCCTGGCGGAGTCCAGCATGCACCGGAAACAGGTCCGACTTACTACCGGCAATGCGAACACAGCTCCTCCTCCAGTCATACAGAGACCGGACAGCCCTTAACAAAGAGCCCCACATGACCCCACAAGGGACACGGTCGAATGCCTTCTCCAGATCCACAAAGCACATGTGGACTGGTTGGGCAAACTCCCCTGAACCCTCGAGCACCCGATGGAGAGTATAGAGCTGGTCCAGTGTTCCGCAGCTGGGACGAAAACCACACTGGTCCTCCTGAGTCCGAGGTTCAACTATCGGTTGGATTCTCCTCTCCAGTACCCTGGAACAGACCTTACCAGGGAGGCTGAGGAGTGTGATTGCCCGGTAGATGGAACATACCCTCCAGTCCCCTTTCTTAAACAGAGGGACCACCACCCCAGTCTGCCAGTCCAGAGGTACTGTCCCCGACCACCACGCAGAGACATGTTAGCCAAGACAGCCCCACAACATCCAGAGACTTAAGCTACTCAGGACGGATCTCATCCACCCCCGGAGCCTTGCCAACCAACTCAGTGACTTCAGCCAGGGTGATGGATGAGTCCGCCTCTGAGTCTCCAGCCTCTGCTTCCTCCTCGGAAGATGTGACGGTGGGATTGAGGAGATCCTCAAAGTATTTCTTCCACCATCCGACAACATCCCCAGTCCAGGTTAACAGCTCTCCACCCGCACCGTAAACAGTGTTGGTGAAGAACTGTTTCTCCCTCCTGAGAAAAAAAAAAAAGAAAAAAAAAAGGGAAATATGTTTGTAGAGCCCAACACAAAGCAGGGTCTTATTCAAAGTGCTATATGGAACAAGAAATTGTTATTATTATAAAATTGCATTGTAATAAACAGTGTTTATTACAAGAGCCCGGTGTGGGGTGGGCTCTGGAGCTTTGTGCTTCTTTGTGCTTTGTGGATCTGGAGAAAGCATTCGACCGTGTCCCTCGTGGGGTCCTGTGGGGAGTGCTCTGGGAGTATGGGGTCTGAGGCTCTTTGTTAAGGGCTATTTGGTCCCTGTATGACCAGAGCAGGAGCTGTATTCGCATTGCCGGTAGTAAGTCGGACCTATTCCAGGTGCATGTTGGACTCCGCCAGGGCTGCCCTTTGTCACCGTTTCTGTTCATTGTATTTATGGACAGAATTTCTAGGCGCAGTCAGGGGCCGGAGGGGATCCGGTTTGGAGACCACAGGATCTCATCTCTGCTGTTTGCGGATGATGTTGTCCTGATGGCTTCATCGAACCGGGACCTCCAACGTGTACTGGGGAGGTTTGCAGCCAAGTGTGAACTGGCTGGGATGAGGATCAGCTCCTCCAAATCCAAGGCCATGGTTCTTGACTGGAAAGAGGTGGCTTGCCCTCTCCGGGTGGGTGGAGAGTCCTTGTTTCAAGTGGAGGAGTAAAGTATCTTGGAGTCTTGTTCACGAGTGAGGGGAGGATGGAGCATGAGATTGACAGGCGGATCGATGCAGCGTCGGCAGTGATGTGGTCACTGTACTGGACTGTTGTTGTGAAGAGGGAGCTGAGCCAAAAGGCAACGCTCTCGATTTACCGGTCAATCTATGTTCCTAGTCCTTGCCTCAAGTGGAGGAGTTCAAGTATCTCAGGGTCTTGTTCACGAGTGAGGGAAGGATGGAGCGTGAGATTGACAGGGAGATCGGTGCAGCGTCGGCAGTGATGCGGTCGCTGTACTGGACTGTTGTGGTGAAGAGGGAGCTGAGCCAAAAGGCAAAGCTCTCAATTTACCGGTCAATCTACGTTCCTACCCTCACCTATGGTCATCAGCTTTTGGTAATGACCGAAAGGACAAGATCGCGGATACAAGCGGCCAAAATGAGTTTCCTCCGCAGAGTGGCTGGGCGCTCCCTTAGAGATAGGGTGAGGAGGTCAGTCACACGGGAGGGGCTCGGAGTAGAGCCGCTGCTCCTCCACGTCCAGAGGAGCCAGCTGAGGTGGCTTGGGCATGTGTTCTGGATGTCTCCTGGACGTCTCTTTCGGGAGGTGTTTCAGGCATGTCCCACCGGGAGGAGGCCCCGGGGAAGACCCAGGACACGCTGGAGGGACTATGTCTCCCGGCTGGCCTTGGAACGCCTTGGGGTCCCCCCGGAGGAGCTGGAGAAAGTGTCCGGGGTGAAGGAAGTCTGGGAGTCCCTGCTTAGACTGTTGCCCCCTCAACCCGGCCCCAGATAAGCGGAAGAAAATGGATGGATGGATGGACATTTTCCTTTCAATTAATTATTGCTAATGTTAATCATAAGTTTACCTAAGTAATGTTTATTTTGTGTTTTATTTTGTGGTCTATGGCTCCTTATTTAAGACCAGTGCAGGTGCACCATGGGAGTGTGGAGCGGAGCCAAACAGTTTTTTGACCTCCTGTCGTCCTACCTGTAAAATTCCCCCATTTGTTCATTTTGTATGTCCTCAACTATACGTGAATACTCATACATTTGGATTGTCATACAAATGTATTAGTACTGAGTGAATACTCAATAATAATACATTCGGATCGTTCTCTGTGGTTTTATTTCCCTTTTGAGGCATTTTAAAAGGCGGAACAAGGTGCTCAAAGTGTCAAACTATGGCTTCACAAATGTTTGGACCTTACATTTAGTCAAAAAACTCGCTCCACCTGGAGTATTGCACAATGGACATACTCGATAAATGGATAAGTATGAATGGATTATGAATTTTCTGGACAAATGGGGAATTTAAGGGTGAAAACTGATTGTTTAGCTCTTTGTTTCGCTGCTAACCAGAGCTACCCACACCGCAGTGGTGCTGTTATGCACGGATGAATTAAATTGTTCTTGTCGCGTTTGTGGATATACTGGACATTTGTGTGGATTATTTGCTCCTTCCTAAAGTGTGGATTATTATTGTGGACAAAGGACGAGTGAAATGTCAGGAAATCCGGAGCAAAGTGATGGAACGCGAACTATAAAAATGACCAAGAAGGCTATCAAGGACCATAAAACAAGGCATCTCAATGCACGCAAACACAAAGTGTCCCAAATATCAGGTATGATAAACCAACTGGATAAATTAATGAAAAATGACACTAATGCGTATATTGTAAAGAATAAATTGGATTATAAATTGGATTATCACCGTTTGCACAAAGAACTTCAACATAAATACGGTGGTTGAAGAAGTTTATGGATGAGGAGGAATATATGGATGATCAAAAGAAATGGTTTGAGTCAGAAATGAAGGCAGAGAAAGAAATGCACAAAATCCAAACTGCACTGGCTGAGTCAGATGCTAAAATGGAAGTGCTGGAAAAATTTAACTCACAATCTGTGCATGCATAGTTGGACTTTAGTGATGATGATGATGATGATGAGGATGATGATGAGGATGATGATGATGATGATGATGATGATGATGATGATGATGATGATGATGATGATGATGGGGATGTTGCGGAGAATGGTGATGGACAAATGCAAATAAATATCCCAGGGGCGCAGCCACTGGAGCTGCTGCTGACATCTGATGGACATGAAATGAACAACAGACAGAGCCACCAGCCACCCACCTTTCAGTCATCATCACAGCAGGTCTCACCTGGACCCAGCAACAAACACAACATGCAAATGCCATCAATACCACCAAGATCTTCTACTGCCCTCAATCTGGAGCTAGCCGACGGACCAGCTTTTGACAGTTTGTGCAAAGCCTTAAACCAGCAAGCCAGTATCACAGACTACTTGGTGAAAAATCACAAAGCCACTTTGCTCCCTGAATTAAAAATCTCCACTTTTAATGGTGACCCTTTGCAGTGTTGGACTTTTAATAGATCTACTGAACACAGTATAGAGGGCCGCTGACATGCATGTGACAGAATACAGTTTCTGCTGCAATGCACCAGTGACCAGCCTCATGATTTGGTAAAGAGCTGCATTCATGTGGAGCCAACAGCTGGTTATGTTAAGGCAAAGGCATTACTAAAAGAGTTTTTTGGAGATGAATACAAGATTGCAGAAGTTTACATGAAAGAAGCAATGGACTGGCCAATAATTAAGCCAGAAGATGGCGCTGTACTACAATCTTTTTCACTATTTTAGGCTGGATGCTAATGCCATGTCAAGCGTCACATATTTAAAAGATTTGGACAACACTGCCAACATTAAGTTGCTTGTAACCAAGCTTCCTTATAAGTTGAAAGAGGCTTGGAGAAAACAAAAAAGCGAATCAAGTTCAAAGATTTTGTGGACTTTATTTCAAAACAAGCCAAGTAGATGGTACATCCACTTTATGGAAATCTCAAGCTCACCAATGATCAAAATCACGTGCCCTAGATCCATCAAGCCAAAATTGTTTTTTGAGCAGAAAACAGTCTCCAGTGCTCTGGTGCAGACCATGGAAGCCCGCAGCCACACTGGGGCCAGTAAGGAAGACTGCACGCTTCCTATTGTGCCAGTGTGTGTTAAAGCAGTTAAAGGAACAAAAGTAGTCACGACTTATGCTTTTTTGGATCCGGGAAGCACTCCTACCTTTGCCACAGAGTAACTGAATAATGAACTGAACATGAATGGACATAATACAAGCATTTTGCTGAAGACAATGGGACGAGAATCTGTTGTGAACACTAATATTGTGAATGGACTGGAGATCAGCAGCTTGGATGGTGAGAAGTATATCAAGTTATCAAAAGTTTACTCTCAAACGCTGATGCCAGTGAGTAAAGAGAACATCCCACGTCAAGAGGATGTGAACTGTTGGCCGCATCTGAAAGATATAAAGCTCTCTGTTATTCAAGCCGACATTGGATTGCTCATCGGAGCAAATGTTCTTCGAGCTTTCCATAGCTTCAAGTGGTAAATAGTGTGGATGATGGACCATACGCTGTGAGAACATTATTAGGGTGGACAATTAATAGACCGCTCAGAGGCGGAGGAGAGGTGAAGCAAACTGATATATGGACAAAAGTAACTGTAAACAGGATCTCCACTGCTAGATTGGAGGAGCTGTGGGAGCTTCAGTTTAAACAAGATTTCCCTGATGCTGGACTAACAGAGGAACTTAACAGAGGAACTCAATTTATTTCCATGGTGTCTCAGTCTGCAGAGCTGAAAGATGGACATTACAGCATTTGTCTGTCAGTCAAGAATAAAGAGCTGCACATGCCCAACAACAAATCAGTCACAGAGCAATGTGTACTAAATCTAAAGAAAAGATTTTCTACTACAAGGAGTATGTGGCATTTATGGACAGCATCCTGGATAAAGGATACGCAGGGGAGATGCTGAAAATGCAAATGCTGAAACGTATTTGGTACTTACCTCATCATGGAGTCACACACACAGTGAAAGAAAAGCTGCATGTTGTCCTTGATTGCGGAGACAGTTTTGGTGGAACATTGTTGAATCAGGAACTGTTGCAAGAACCAAACTTAACAAGTTCACTAGTCAGAGTACTTTTGAGATTTTGTCAAGAGACAGTTCCCATGATGGCTGATGTGGAGGCTATGTTTTATCAAGTTAGAGTGAGTTACTCTGACACAGACCTCCTCAGATTCCTCTGGTGGCCTCATGGGAATTACAATTAGCAGCTGGTGTAACACAAGATGAAAGTGCACATTTTTGGAGCTACTTCATCACCAAGTGTAGCCACATTTGCAATGCAGAAATATGCTTCAGATTTTGGACAAGAATTCGGCCAAGAAGCTGCTAAAACTTCAAGAAGTTTAATGTGGACAACTGCATTAAGTCAGTTGCAGATGAAGATGGTGCCATCTCTCTTGCAGCTGCTCTGACCAAGTTGCTGGCTAAAGGAGGCTTCAGGCTGACAGTGATCAAGTAACAGCCGATGACTGCTGAACACGATTCCAGTCAGTGAACAAGCTCACAGATTTCAAGCTTTGGATTTGGATCAAGACTACTTACAAGTAGAGAGAGCCCTGGGAATACAGTGGTGTGCAGAAACTGATAAATTCAAGTTTAACACACCAAAAGAGGACTACTTTCCTTGGTCAGTTCCATCTTTGATCCACAATTATCCATAATTATCTTGCCAGCCCAGAGACTTCTCCAGGAGTCGCTTTAAGTACTCCTGGGACAAACAGCTGCCAGACAACATTATTAAGATGTGGACTACGTGGCTTTCTGTACTCAAGCAGCTGGAAGGATCTGGAGTGGATGCGTGCATTAAAATTAAGCTCTTTGGCTTACCAGTCTTAGCACAACTTTACCATTTTGCTGATGTGAGTGATGATGCTTATGGCACAGCAAGCTAGCTGGTGCTGCACGACTCTAAAGGTGATGCAAAATCCACTCTCCTGATGGCCAGAGCCAGAGTCACTGAAAACTCCTACTATCTCACAGCTGGACCTAACTGCAGCCACAGTTGCAGTGAAGAGGGATAAGCTGCTGAGAAAGAAGTTGGAGTTTGGAGACTCAGTTTTCTGGACTGACAGTACTGACAGTACTGCTGTCATTAAATATCTGAACAGTGAAACCGCAAGATTCAAGACATTTGTAGCTAATCATGTGACAGCCATCCTACAGCATTCACAGCCATCCCAGTGAGGTATGTAAATTCCACCTCTAACTCTGCAGATTGTGTTTCTAGGGGATTAGCAGTTGATGCCTTCCTGCAGTGTGAGGGCTGGCTGTGTGGACCAGATTTCATCCTCCAGACTCCTGACCTGTGGCCCAAAAATTAAAATCCCACATTTTTGGTTTGTGAAGACTTGAAGGTAAAAAGCGCAGCTCAAATACATGCTATCCAATCACAACTGCTGAACAATGCGGCAGACAAGTTGATGCTTCATTTCTCTTCCAGGACCAAGTTGAAATGAGCTGTTGCCTGGTTTCTCAAGCTGAAAATGCTGCTGATGGAGCTGAGAACAAAAAGAAAACTATGGACTGCCACCTGCATCTCTTTATGGAGCTGTTTTTTCTTTGCCGGAAATGTTCCATGTTAGGAATGAAATGTATCTCCAGAAGACGCCACAGGGCCAAGTTGGCCTGATCTGTGAAGAGGGGAGATACTGTGGAATATTCCAAGCAAAGCAAAAATATCTCATTGGTCACAAGCGCGTGGCAGATCCTCCACCAGCAATGTAACACAGTGCACCTTAATCCATTTTAGACTAATGTGAGAGATTAGTTAGTTGGTCATTTTGGTCCAAATTGAATTATAGGAGGAGGTACCTGTCTGAAGAACTCCTCCATGAGGTTGTGGGTCCAGCGGTAGTGCAGGGGCCAGGCCCGGGCTGGGTGACTGATGTCTGCAGCATGGAGCACCAGAGACAGCACCTTCACTTTGTCTAGACTAAACAAATATGCATGCACACATAACATGGTTGCAATTATTTTCTCTGTCAAAGTCCGTTTAAGATAGTGTTGTCATGATACTACAATTTCAAACTCAGAAGATGAAGAACAGACTCCATACGCAATGTGGATTCTGATACCACTTTCTTTGGACAATAGAAATAGTATTCAATTCAATTCAATTCAATTTATTTTTGTATAGCCCAAAATCACAACAAGAGTTATCTCGGCGGACTTCACAAAATTGTTGATTAATAAACAATTTTTTTTACTTTCTTTCCTATTCCCATGTGGTTTTATATCTGTGTAATCCCTCAGTGGTCCAGGTAGGTTCCATAGTGGTCCATGGGTGTATACTAGTCTATACTGTTCACAAAAATTAACGGAACACTTTGAAAACACAACAGATCTCAATGTAAAAAAAAAAATGTTGGATATCTAAACAAATATAGACAGGGCAATGTCTTAGGAACAAAAGGATGCCACCTCTTTTAATGGAAATTAAAAACAGGTGCATTAGAGTGGCAACAATGAGCCTCATTCATGAAGCGTTCTTACGAACAAATTTGTACTTACAAACATTTTTGGCATTCACAAAACTTTTTCTTAACTTAAAATGTTCTTCTGGAAGAACAAATCCTACAAACAGCCAGGAGCACTCATAAGAACAAAAATTCTACGGTTTTAGAATATTATCACTCTGATAATGCAACTAAAAATTCTAATTCCTCCATGATTGTAAGTTATATATTTTCTTAAATTATTTCCTATAAACATATTACTATGTGATCCAATAACATTTATGAGGTGTTTTATAGAGCATGTAGTCTGTTGGACATAACAGACTTTACTGTATACAGGCTGCAGTGAGCTTCAGTCTGTCCCAGCCCCAGTGCTCTCCATATGGGCTACTATCACAGCCCTGTGCTTGGTCACCACACTAGACCCCCTATGACCAGACCCCAGCCCTCCTCCCACGCTATTTACCACAGGTCCGCAATCGCGGAAAGCGCTATAAATATAACGAAAGCGGCCACTTATTTCAATAAATTTATGACTTAAATATTCCCTCCCTGAGTGTGTTTATGTCAGTTTGGACATTTGAAATCACAGATAATAAAGCTGTAAAACAGCCGTAGTCTGTAGACGCTCCACCTGACTTCCTCGTTCACGTTCTCCCTCGCCCTTTCACACGTTATAATACCAAATCCATATTGGCCATATTTGGAAGTTTCTAATCAAATACATATTAATTTCCTATGTAAATTAATTGTAGCTGTGTTGGTGAATTCGACGCAACTGTCACTTAAGAAGGAATTTTGATGCGTAAGAATGCTTTGTGAATCTGGGGCAGAGTTTTCTCAGCATCCTTAAAGTGGAAGTTACGAACATTTTTTTAACAAAAGATTCATGAATGAGGCCCAATGAGACAACCCCTAAAACAGGACTGGTTTTGCATGTGGAGGTCTTTTTTGGTTGGTTTTCCCTTAGTGCTGGCTTTGGCTACAGTGATTATCACTACTGGGAGTATGAGGCTATTCCTTAACCCTACAGAATTTGCAGATTGTCCAACTTCTTCAGGATGGCACAGGTGCCGTTGCAAGGAGATTTAATGTGTCTCCCAACACAATCTCCAGAACATCAAAGAATTGTAAGTCTGTTACTGGGGCCCTGCGCTTTTCATAGATGAGAACAGGTTCACCCTGAGCACCTGTGATAGGTGTGAAAGAGTCTGAAGAAGACAAGGAGAACGCTGTGCTGCCTGCAACATCACTCAGCATGAGCAGTTTGGTGGTGGGTCAGCGATGGTCTGGGGAGGCATATCCATAGAGGGACGCACAGACCTCTACCAGCTAGAAAACAGCAGTCTGACTGCCATTAGGTATTGGGATGAAATCCTTGAACCCACTGTCAGAGCTGGTGCATTAGGTCCTGGGTTCCTCCTGATGCACGGCCTCATGGGCACGAGTATGCAGGCAGTACCTGGAGGATGAAGGGATTGATACAATTGAATTGCCCTCACAATCACCAATAGAACACCTCTGGGACATTATGTTTGGGTCCACCAGACACCGACAGGTTGCTCCTCAGACTCTACAGAAGCTCAGTGATGCTTATACAGATCTGGGAGGACATCCTTTAAGACAACATCCATCGTCTCATTAGGAGCATGCCACGACGTTGTCAAACATGCAAAACATACAAACACGTGGGGGCCACAAAAGATATTGAGAAGCATTTTGAGTTGCAGAAATAAAATTTGGGCAAAATAGAGTAGTCTGCCACATCATTATTTCACTTTGATTTTCAGAGTGTCTATAAAATGAAGCCCTCTGTAGGCTGAAAATGTTATTTCCATTTAAAAAAGTGGCATCCTTTTGTTCTGAAGACATTGCACTGTCCATATTTGTAAAGATATCCAACTTTTTTTTTTCACATTGAGATCTGATGTGTTTTAAAAGTGTTCCTTAAATTTTTTTTGAGCAGTGTATGTGCTCTTATACTGGTTCTGATACAGTTGAAGATCATTCTAAAGCTATTCAGGAAAGGTTAATTTCTTTCCTGTAAGTGTGACTTTTTTATTATTGATACCTGTTCAAATGAGTATCTAGTTTCGATACTGGTGTTAGTATCTATTAGCATCTGATTTTCAATACTTTTGACAACCCTAGTGTGAGATAAGCTTCAAAATCACTAAATATATCTTATTTTTAGTGTGCACTGCTGTCTAAGCATTGCTGTCTTGAGTTGCCTCTGTATTTCAGCCATCTCACTGTAACTCTGTAGTGTATTATGATGCATGTGAGTCATGTGGGCTAAGTTTTAAGTTTTAATCATGGTGGTTCAGACATGGGGGAGTCGTGGCAAAGGGCTGCAGCAGATGTTGTCTAGACACAGCCGAGCAGGTTCAAATGAGTGACATGCTTAAATTAGTCACTCCGAGCGGACTGGCTGTTCTTTTCTGTTCCAACCAGGAATCTGACCTGATCATGAGTCAGGTGCTCGCTCTGCATGGTTGCAGATACACACTCACTCCACACATGACTCCAAATGGACTATTGACTACATAAAAGAAGAAACATCACTGTGCCTAATGGGAGCCTGCTGAGGGTGGGTGGGCTTCTGATACATGAATTGCATTGTTTTATTACTGCTGCTTTTATAGCTGATTGTTGAATGTTTGCTCATGATATTTCTTCAGTTATGTTGTTGCCTGTGGCCATGACCTAAAAAATCTAAACATGTAAATATTAAGGATGCGCCGATACTGAAAATGTTGCTGGATCATTAATTGTTTCCATAATATTGGTTAAGCCAATATTGTGACTGGGCTTTAACTGGATATAATGACACTATTTACAGGCTGATTTCGGCATAGAATGCCTCATAATGTTTGAACCTTCATACAAAGTTGTTCAGTTGTGATGTGAAGTAACAGTTATAGAACACTATTGGGTCTCTGCGTAATAAGTGAACTGTGTTTAAAGAAAATTAGTGCCATTTTCCATCCCAACACTGGTATCAAGTGAAAGTATCAATATCGGTATCTGAACTGAAAAAGCTGGATCAGTAGTAAATATTACCTTTGCACTTCATTTCAAAAAATGATA
This sequence comes from Taenioides sp. WSHXM2023, assembly GCA_029959045.1. Lineage (NCBI taxonomy): Eukaryota > Metazoa > Chordata > Actinopteri > Gobiiformes > Gobiidae > Taenioides > Taenioides sp. WSHXM2023. The sequence goes on from CM057099.1 coordinate 31,703,169, forward strand.
CATGGCTTTCTATTACTACTATAGTCATTATAAAATTCTAACTACTTTAATACAACCACATTTGCCACTTTTTGCCCAAGCCTTTAACAGTCTCATTTGCATATTAAAGGGTCAATGCTACACAGCTCTACACTGCATGCCTCACCTGGGCGTCTGTGACACAGAGTTCCTCATGGTCTTGATCTGCTGGAAGTGGCAGGACATGTCTGTGGACATCACCATCTCGATGACCAGGGCCCTCAGCTCTCTGAAGGACACACACGCACAGGCTGAGCTCAAATGGACTCATGGCTGGTCTTCTCTATTTGGCCATTTAAGTTTGTGTTGTGTTGATATATTATGCTTTTCCAGGGTATTTACTATTAAAATATAACATATGTGAATTATATTTTATTCATTGTAAACCATAATCTTTTTATGCAAGACAATGCAGCATTACTCAAAAGTGCATAAATCATCATTTGAAATACAACTTTTGAGAGATAATGATGATTGTCATTTTGGTTTTGTTGTTGTTTTCATCTTATTTTATGCTCTTCTTATTTGTAATAAAGTGCAGTGATTTTTAAAAGGTTGTTTTGTACACTTTGGATCATCTCCTGTAGTACAGTGTTGAGGAGGAAGTAATTGCTTCAGTGCACTAAAACTGCAGAGCTCAGGCCACAGAGCTGTTGTCTTCACTCCATTTGTCTCATGCTGGGTCATTTGTTTTAAAAACTCTGGAGCACCTGCCCCTCAGACACTCCATCTCACTCAGGATTAAAGCTCAGACACAAGTGTGATACCTCCAGTCGTCCTTGTTGAGGTTGATCAGGATGTTCATTTCCTCGTCTGCCATCAGCCTGTAGGCGGCGCTCACATGGTGGTTCTCCAGCACTGAGCGGTCATTGTATAGAATGGCCACCTCGGACCTGCACACCAACAAACAGGGCCTTTGCTATTATAATGTTAGACCAATGCCTGTATGTGACCTGCTATGCATTACAAGTCATGTGTGTTACTAGTCATGTCTGTTATTGTTTATGTGTGTTACTGGTCATGCAAGTCACAGGTCATGTATGTTACTAGTCATTTGTGGTAGTGGTCATGTATGTTAATGGCCATGCATGTTACTGGTCATGCATGTTTTTTAATTAGAATCAGAATACTGGTCATGTGTCACTGGTAATGCATCTGTCTGGTATTTCTGGTGGCTGTCTGGTCATGTGTGTTACTAGTCATGTATGTTATTGGTCATGCATGTTACCTCCTACGTTATGTGTGTTATGGATCAGGTGTGTTATGGGACATGTGTGTTACTGGTCATGTGTGTTAATAGTCGTGTGTTACTGGTCATGTGTGTTAATAGTCGTGTGTTACTGGTCATGTGGGTTACTAGTCATGTGTGCTGACAGTCATGGGTGTTACTGGTCATATGTGTTGACAGTCGTGTGTAACTGATCATGTGTGTTACTGGTCATGTGTGTTACTGGTCATGTGTGTTGACAGTCATGGGTGTTACTGGTCATATGTGTTACAGATCATGTGTGCTGACAGTCATGTGTGTTACTGGTCATGTGTGTTGACAGTCGTGTGTAACTGATCATGTGTGTTACTGGTCATGTGTGTTGACAGTCATGTGTGTTACTGGTCATGCATGTTGACAGTCATGTGTGTAACTGATCATGTGTGTTACTGGTCATGTGTGTTGACAGTCATGTGTGTTACTGGTCATGTGTGTTGACAGTCATGTGTGTTACTGGTCATGTGTGTTGACAGTCGTGTGTAACTGATCATGTGTGTTACTGGTCATGTGTGTTGACAGTCATGTGTGTTACTGGTCATGTATGTTGACAGTCATGTGTGTAACTGATCATGTGTGTTACTGGTCATGTGTGTTGACAGTCATGTGTGTTACTGGTCATGTGTGTTGACAGTCATGTGTGTTACTGGTCATGTGTGTTGACAGTCGTGTGTAACTGATCATGTGTGTTACTGGTCATGTGTGTTGACAGTCATGTGTGTTACTGGTCATGTGTGTTGACAGTCATGTGTGTTACTGGTCATGTGTGTTAACAGTCATGTGTGTTACTGGTCATGTATGTTGACAGTCATGTGTGTAACTGATCATGTGTGTTACTGGTCATGTGTGTTGACAGTCATGTGTGTTACTGGTCATGTGTGTTGACAGTCATGTGTGTTACTGGTCATGTGTGTTGACAGTCGTGTGTAACTGATCATGTGTGTTACTGGTCATGTGTGTTGACAGTCATGTGTGTTACTGGTCATGTATGTTGACAGTCATGTGTGTAACTGATCATGTGTGTTACTGGTCATGTGTGTTGACAGTCATGTGTGTTACTGGTCATGTGTGTTGACAGTCATGTGTGTTACTGGTCATGTGTGTTGACAGTCGTGTGTAACTGATCATGTGTGTTACTGGTCATGTGTGTTGACAGTCATGTGTGTTACTGGTCATGTGTGTTGACAGTCGTGTGTTACTGGTCATGTGTGTTGACAGTCATGTGTGTAACTGATCATGTGTGTTACTGGTCATGTGTGTTGACAGTCATGTGTGTTACTGGTCACGCATATCACAGATTGTGCATGTGCTAACATCATACAGTTGTATGAAAAAGTTTGGGCACCCCTCTGAGTTTGCATAATAATTGACTCTGTCTTCACAGAAAATGATCACAGTGGCATGTCAATTCCAGACACAGAGTTTAAGTGTAGTAATATTCATTTGTATGAAATTAAATCAAATGTGAAAAACAGGCTGTACAAAAATGTAGGCCCTTGTCATTTTGTTGCTTTGAATACCTGTAACTAATCAACACAGAGTAATTGGAACACAAAATTGATTTGATGAGCTCATTAAGCCTTGAACTTCATAGACAAGTGCTCCAGTTAGGACAAAAGTTATTTAAGGCAGCCAAATGCAAGTTGTTCTTCTCTTTGACTCTCCTCTGAAGAGTGACAACATGGGGGCCTCAAAACAACTCTCAAAAAATGACCTGAAAACAAAGATTGTTCAGCATTATGGCTTAGGGGAAGGCTACAAAAAGCTTTCTCAAAGATTTCAGCTGTCAGTCTCCACTGTGAGGAACATAGTGAGGAAATGGAAGGCCACAAGCACAGTTCTAGTTAAGGCCAGAAGTGGCAGGCCAAGAAAACTATCAGAGAGGCAAAGACAAAGGATGATCAGAATGGTGAAAAACAACCCACAGGCCACCTCCAAAGACCTGCAAGGTCATCTTGCTGCAGATGGTGTCACTGTGCATAGGTCAACAATACAGCGCAATTTGCACAATGAAAGGCTGTACGGCAGAGTGATGCGGAAGAAGCCTTTTCTTCGTAGATGCCACAAACTTGAGTAATTTCATTGTAGTTAGCTCCTCCCTTCAAGCAGATATAAGGCAGTGTCCACCAGCGTCTGACCAGAACTGAAGAAGCAGCTTGGATGAGCTGAGAAACGTATTGGAGCAAATAAACTTTTGTCCAGTTGACAAATTGAATTTCTCCTTTTACCATGGATTCTACCTGGACGACTGAGGGATTCTACACACTGTGTCCATTAGTTATTTGACAGATGAAAATGACGCTGTGGACCCAAACACCCAGTGATTTATAAATGAAAATAATGGCAATTGTCAAGGGTGCCCAAACTTTTTCATGCAACTGTATGTTTTACTCTTCATACAGCTGTCTGGTATTCCTTTGATCATGTGTGTTACTAGTCATATGTGTTAATGTGTGTTACTGGTCACACTAGTATGTAATAACGTTATGTGTGATAGTGGTTATGCACATTACTGGTTATGTGTGCCACTGCCTGGTCATCTAAGTTACTAGTCCTATATATTACTGGTCATGTAGGTTATCGGTTATGCATGTTACCAGCGATATGTGCTACCAGTTATGCATGTTACCTTGTGTGAATGTGAAAGTTGTTGGTAGTTCCTGTGTGCTCAAAGTCATGGATGGCAGCTGCAAAAACCATGGCCAGGATCTCCAGCTCACTCAGCCAGTGCTGCAGAAAACAAAAAACATATGTACTATCACATATTTGCATTTAATATCTATCTTAATATGAAAAACACATGTGTGGTGTTGGCGGTGTGCTTTACCATGAGTCCCGTGTGTAGCATGAGAAAGTGAGCGGTCTGTGTGACGTCAGCAGCGTGGATGAGGTTGTGGTAGGGGTTACGATGTTTGCTGTAACCTGCCTCCAGAGCCTCCACAAACAGCACCAACGCCTGGACCGGGATCTGCACACAGGAGCCATACAACCACCACGGTCACTATGTTTACATGTGCACATTAATCAGAGTGCACTTTTTAGTCAGATTTTGGGCACCACCAACCCACAACATACACAGCAGGTCAAATCCTCCAGTCCTGACGAAGACCTGGAGATGGGTCCCACTGCACTTGACAGGTTGCCCCAGCGGCATTGGGGGATGGGTCAAACGCAGAGAACAGATTTCTCCTGGGTAGGGCTGGGCAATTCATGGAAAGATGGGGAATCAGTCATGTCTAATGGTTAATGATATGGTATGAGCTCTAGAGCCAGTTCTCTGTCAGGTAAGCATAAGGTTCAGACTTTGGAGGTAGCCATTTGATAAGCTTTGTGTTAAATGGCAAAGATTGTTGCCAGTATTTAGGGATGCACCGATACGATACTAGTATTGGAAATCAGCACCAATATTGAAAATTTTGGTGGATCAGTTATTGGCTTCCAAGTCCCAGTCGAAGGTCAAAAAGCTAAATAGATGCTTCACACAGCACAAGGACAAATACTTGTACATTTTGAATGGTAAGAATCATTGTAAATCCACAGAATTATTGTGAATAAGAGTGAGATGACAGTAGGACAGGCCTGTTACCCTATAGCGGCTGATCAGGTCATAGCGGGTCAGGAGGTCGTACACCAGGAACTTGAGCGCGTGGTCTCCCGTGGCGGTTTGGAACGAGAACACATCAAAGGACCACTGATCCACTTCCTGTAAACCAGCCAATCACAGTTCAGTCTTGTTTATTTCAGTGACACTTGGGAAACAAATGAGCTCATTGGTCATCTATCATTTAGAACTAAATCAAATTTTGTCATTTGGTGTTTGAGACTCTCATTTGGGTTGCCAGTTTCAAGCGCTGAAATGGAGTTGGTTTAAACCTAAAATGCCTCTCTCTGATCTGAATGGTGATTACCTAAACCCTAACACCTGCAGTCAATCATGAATCAGCGCTAGTGCAGCCTCTGCAGGTCAGTGAGTGAATTCTGGAGGTTCTGAGCTTTCACATGAGGCATATGATCTGTCTAATTGTAGTACTAGTTAATAGAGCTGTAGGCCTTTAGGTGTTTAGTCAGTCAGTTGATGGAATCTTAGTCAACCAACATTCTTTTTTTTTGTATAGTTTTTTTATATGGACAATGACAAAAAGCAGAAGAAATTTGAGTTTGTTAACTACAGATTTTGTAGTGAATGGTGAGTTGAATCTCCCTACAAACATGCTGTGTATTATTTCTGTGTATATACAGGTATATTATAAGCCTGTTTACCCCCTTTAGATGAGCGATGCACAGGGCATGTCTTTAGTCGACTATAGTCCTACTGGATGTAGCTTTAGAGCCAGCTCTCTGATGTTGTCTTTAACATTCTTGTGTATTGAAGTGTTATTCCAAGATCATCCTTTAGATGGCAGATGTCCACAATTTCCTCAGAAACAATGGCTCTGCTTATGTTCATCCAATCAGCACTAATTACATTATGCTGAGTCTGAACAGAAGCTGCGTGCCTTCCTCTCTTTAATACAATTACATGAGGAGCTCCAAAACACCAGAGCAGACGGGTGCACTTACACGTGTGGATACAATGCACCAGCTCGCTGCTGTAACATCCACGTTTGGTTATGCACCTGCCTATGTGCACCTGCCCGTATGCACCTGTCCATATGCACCTGCCAGTTTGGTGTGAGCTGAGGGGAGTCTTACCTTGAGTGCACTGATTGCAGTAGGGGGGTAGGTGAGGCCGGCCATATTGGATGTTCTTCTGTACATTCTGTTAACAGGCATGGTGTAGAAAGTCAACAATCATAAAATCTCTACCAAACTTTTGCCCCATCTTTTTGTCTCTATCCCATTTGTATTTGAGCAAAATATGTCTTGCCCCAGTATAGCTACATTATATAAGCAGCCCCTGAGGTCAAAATAAGTCCACTGTGTTCTGTTTGCATCTAATTATAAAGCATTTTATTGTGAATGCATAAGGTAAGAGAGGAATAACTTGGGACCACTGCAAACTATTTAAAATGAACTCAATCTGATTTTCAGGTACAGTGCCTTTAAACCACAAACAGGTCAGGTGCACGATACACATGAACTGCTCATCCTACTATTTATTTATTTATTTATTTATTTATTTATTTATTTATTTAAAATGATCATATTGAATTGCAATTGATGTTTTGGAGAAAAAACATTAGTATTATTAGTATAAAATATTTAGTATATTGTCTAATAAAAAATATCTAATAAAAGGTTGCATAAAGAGCCATTTAGAAATGACAAATAAACTTGCTGTATAATTTTCCCAACACTTTAGTGGTTACATTTACAGAAACCTTGTAACACATTTGCCTCTCAGTATTGTCATCGAGAACAACAAAACACTGGAGATATCTGCACTGAAACTAACACAGCCTAGTTGTTAACAGTAAGGACTATATGTTACTAGTTAATTCCATTGAACTACCCTGTGTGAACTGTCACCTGAGTCATATTTTGCTTATTTGTTCAAGGGGCAATGAGTTATTTAGAACTCTCTAGTTCTTCAGGTTTGTTTATTTCAGTGACATTTGGGAAACAAATGAGCTCACTGGTCATCTATCATTTAGAACTAAATCAAACTAAGGCTGCACAATATTGACCCTTTGCAGCTGATGTCATCAACATTCCCTGGAGCTGTGAAGCTAACTGTAGGCATGCTCTGTGTGATGCTCTGTAACTCACGTTAGACTTAGACCCTCTCAAATAACATTACAGTCACAAGCAAGCTAGCATTAGCCAACAGTTTTTCAGTTTTCTCTCACCTGCGCTCCTCAGAGGGAGCAGGGTGGGACTAAGATAGAGATATTTAATTGTACTTTTCAGCATTGTGTGTATAGTTGTATTGTTCTATTGTTTTATGTTATGTGCGTGTTCTATGTTTTGGATGTCTCAGGGACGCAGATGGAAATGAGCTCTGAGAGCTATAGTCTGGTACAAAGCATCTCCTCAGTGTGTCTTTGATTAAAGCTACTGTACATGGTTCATGTACATGGTCCATGTACCATGTACATGGTAAACTATACCATTAAAATATACTCATGGTAAAACATACTCATTAAACTAAACTAAACCTTTTGGTTGAAAATCAAACTCCTAAACATGACTGATCACAGACTCCTGAAAATGGGCTCTTTAAATCCATTTTTTTTTTTTTTTTTTTTTTTTTTCTTGAGTTTTCAGACTGTTTTGGTATGTCTGCATTGTGTCACCATACTGGTAACTAGGCAGAGCACCCCCAGTGTGATGTCACTGTTCTCTGTCGACATTCCAAATACTACAGAGTTATTTAGGTAATAGAATGTCCCCTGCAAAGAAACTATCCTGTCTTTTTCATAGAAAAGTCTTGGCGTACCTGTCATTTAAAACCTATAACCTCTTCCTTGGTTTAGCTCCTCTCAAATGGTAATGCTTGTGGAGTTGCTGATTTTTTTTTTTTTTAAGTTCCTACTTTTTAAACACTTATCACAAATCTAATCACAATTGCAATATGTGCAATATATAGTTTTTTGTTTTTTTTTTCCAATTAAATCAATGAGCAAAGTGTAGTACTTCTCTTATTGATTCTGCAGAAATCTTTCATGCTTTTAGTCCCCTGTGATGTTTTTATCCTTTTTTTCCCCTCATAATCAGCCTTCCATCCATTCATCCATCCATCCATCCATTTTCTTCCGCTTATTCGAGGCCGGATCGTGGGGGCAACAGTCTAAACAGGGACTCCCAGACTTCCTTCACCCCAGACACTTCCTCCAGCTCCTCCGGGGGACCACAAGGTGTTCCCAGGCCAGCCAAGAGACATAGTCCCTCCAGCGTGTTCTGGGTCTTTCCCGGGTCCTCCTCCCAGTGGGACATGCCTGGAACACCTCCCGAGGGAGGGAACCGCCACCTTAACGTGGTGGAGGGATTTGAGTTCCTGAATGATCCCGGGAGCTATGTTGTCAGTGGCTTCATGCCCCTGGTAGGGTCACCCAAGGCAAACTAAGAGTGGTTCAGAAGCCCTCATGATGAGAAGGCCAGTTACGTCGCCTGGATTGGTGTTACCGGGGCCCCAACCTGAAGCCAGGCCTGAGGTGGGTGCTCGACAGTGAGCATCTGGTGGCCAGGCCTTCCCCCACGGGGCCCGGCCGAGCACAGCCCAAAGGAGCAACGTGGGGCCGTCCTCCTGTGGACCCACCACCTGCAGGAGGATCCATAGGGGGCTGGTGTAGGGAGATCTGGGCAGCAGTCGAAGGCAGGGGCCTTGACGACCGGATCTCCGGACATGGAGACTAGCTCTTGGGACATAATCAGCCTTATTTGTTTTAATATTAATGGATCACATGTGTCCCTGATTGGCTAATTCACCTGTCAGTCACACCCATCTGGGTTTTAAGGGTGACCAGACTATACTTCAAACACTGGTGATTTGACTGCTCTGAGTCTCAGAGTCACTCACCTCTCCACAAAGATGCCAGCCTGCACTGCATGGACAATGCTCCGAAATCTGGGCTTCTCTTCCGGGCGCCGTTTGGCCACGCCCATTTTACTGCTGAAGGTGCAGGCCAGCCAATCACGCACCTCGCTGGGCACCGACTCTGCCTTCAGCTCGCTCAGCTCATCCTCTGTGTCCAGCAGACGCCTAGAGAGGACAAGACTGTTAGTGGACACAAGCTACAGCGGTCTCCTCCAGCCATACTGTAACATGTCATTCACATGTGTCATATCATAATATTATAGCTTATTTTTGTTTTTTTTGTTTTTTTTTTCTAAATTATAATCAGAAAACTAAACATTAAAGTGCATATGACAAGTTAGACTACCCATTTCACTAAAACACAGTTAACATCAATATATTAAGGATTTAGTAAAAAAAAATAAATAAATAAATAAATAAAAATAAAGGTAACTAGATTGCTCAAGTCAGGAGTCAGGAGGGACGCTCTGCTGTAACCGGTCATTTGAAGTGATGAAGTATTGGAACTTTTTTTTTTTTTTTTTTTTTTTTTTTTTAGCTTTCTATAAAACAGATTATTGCTATGATTACGCTTAGGAAAATGGTTAAGGTTAGGGTTAGGAAACTGTTTTGGGGTAGTTAAAGTGTCACCTGCTGCTAAAACATAAAACTGTCATTAAAACATAAAACATTTTGGGCCTGTTCATAGCAACAGGAGCTAACACATTACCGTGGCAACTAGAGCCACGTGATAATTTCCAGACCCGACTATCAGCATGAACCTTTTTAAATTCTGGTGAAGTTTATATTAAGTCTTGGTTGGACACAGGCAGTGGATGTGACATATGTAAAGGTAATTCCATAACAGTTACTTAGCATTCATTATGTTAACAAGAAATCAGAAAATAAATTGTTCTTCCATTTTGGATGGAGTTGATGACATAGGCAGAATATTACAACTCTGATACATATTTAGCACCAGTACTGCCCCACTAAACACATTCAGAATTAGAAAATCAGGAAAACCTGCCATATGCACTTTAAATAACATTAAAGGGCCCTTTACTCTCATCTCTGTTCTAATATAGTTTCCTCATCACAAAATTACAGTTACTTGACATAACTATAGTTCTATGAGTGTGTGCAAGTCCACCCACGGGTTTCACTACTGGTTACCTCTCTCTGGTGCCAAACGAGCCTCTGAGGAAGATCAAGTCACCGCGCCAATCATGCCTACAGCCTGGCACATGCCCACGAATCTGGTGCCCTATAAATACTAGGCCACTAGCCACATAACTCCCTTCTTTGAATCAGCATATAGAGGGAGATGGTGGGCTTGCACACACTCATAGAACTATAGTTACGTCAAGTAACTGTAATTTCTATTTCGTGTGTGCTCTGCCCATCTACGGGCTTCGCTACTGCAAACGAGGCGAAGGCTGTAGGGATACATGTACCCCCAGCTGGATAGACTCTCGAGATTGGTGCAGTAACACAAAGTCCTATGGACCTGATACTCCAAGCACAGCCCACCTGCTGCGCCTCATGGCACCAAGGCCGACACACTAAGGCGCTGTAACTGTATAAGAGACAAACAGGGTCAAGCTGAAATGTGGGTGAACCTCACTCAGAGGGCACCCACAAATGTCTCCCAGCCACCCTATCCAGGCACTGGTCAGGAAGAGAGATCCAGCTATGTGGAAGGCTACCCTCTCAGGAGAAAGGAGCCTGCTTTCCATCAAGCACAGAACGAGCAAGCAATCCAGCTGAAACATCTAACAGATAGGATCACACAAAGGTAGTCACAGAGGATTAGGAGGCGGCTATGCAAATCTCTTCCACTGTAATGTCCCTGCAGAGGGCCACAGAAGTAGAAAGAACATGTGTGAAGTGCGCCTAAATACCGCAGGAGGGGGCGACCTCAGGCCTCATACGCTGCCATAATGCCTCCATGAATCCAGTGAGCAAAATGTCTGCTCAACATAACAGCATAGAGCTCTGATGGGACACAACAACCTCAGCCGTGAATCCCCCTCACATGCATCGGCAAGGGGATTGAGTGCTCTAAGCCTGATCACCCTGGACCAAAAAGCAGAGGTGATAACTTTAGGTTGAAAGGATGGGTTGGGCCAGAGATGAATCAAACATCCATCCTCAATGAATGACATGCAGGAGGGGTGAACTGAGAGCGCACACAGATCCCCTGCCCTCTTGGCGGAGGACAAGACCAAAAGAAGTGCAGTCTTGAAGGAAAGGAACTGCATTTCAGCCCATTCTAAGGGCTCAGGGAGGTTACCCAACAGGCCGTTCAAAACTACCTGGAGGTCCCAGGTTGGAACAACCTGTCTGGATGGTGACCTCACTCTGGAGGCACCTTTCAATTTTCAGACCTGGAGCCTCCTGCCCAGGAGGGGGCATGACCGCAGGGTCATGTGCTGATGTGCTGTACTAGCACATCTCGTATTGCTGGTGAGGCCACGGGTCCATCACCGCCATTCGTACCAGGTCTGGGTACCACCTGGCACTCGGGCTGTCCGGGGCTACAACCAGGATGTCCAGACCCTGTGACCTCACTCTGTGAAGCAGGGGTCCTGGGAGACGCAGCGGTGGAAAGGCATACAATAGGCCCGCGGGCCACAGTAGGTGCCCTAGCGCGTCTACCCTGAGTGGTGGCTCGTCTGATGACCTGAGCAAGAACCACAGTGGGCACTGTGCATTCCTTCCACTTGCTTGTGCGCACAGTGGAATAGCCTGAGTGCTACCGGCACTAGTAGCAGTTGGGCAAAAGGCGTGCACTGAAGCTAAAGAGGTTTTGCTTTTTTGGGAGAAGTAATGGGCCTGATGGTCTTAACATATTTGGGAGCACATGAAAAGCGGGAGAAAACGCACTTCTGGACGTGGGTGCGGAATCAGCCGGGACACGGGCTGCAGTCCGGTCCCAGGTTCCCCGAGTGCCAGTTCTCCTTCTGTCTGGTTCACGGCGGAGAAAAAGATGGGGAGCTAGCTGCTGGGATCCTCTAGCAGCGGCTTTCAAATGATTAATGATGGCCTGGATATCTGGGCCAAACAGAGAAGCCGTGGTGAGGGGCAGTCCGAGAATGCCTCCCTAGTCCCGTTTGGCCAAAGACGACAAGCTGAGCCACAGATGTTTCATTCCAAGCTGTGTGACGCACATAGAATGGGCGGCGGCTATGGCTAATACCTGGCACATCTTCAACAGGGCTTCTGCCGTGTTCTGGATCTTCCTGATGTTCTCTGGCGTGAGCTCCAAACGCTCATGACAAATGCGTTCAACGGAGCAAAGCAGAAAAGCCATGTTGTTAGCTAACGCAAGCACCTGGTTAGCGTTAGCATAACAGGAGGAGGGTGGGTCTCCCACTGGGCCAGGGGGTGGAAGATGGGAGCAGGCAGAGTCTGAGTCTTCAATGGGCAGCACACCGGAGGCATTGGGCAAGCCCTTGATGTTGCAGTACTCCAGGTACCTCCACACCAGTCCCTTAGCAGAAACCGGGTTGCCCCATTCCCGCTTACCTAACCTAACTTGGTAAGGGACGGTACAGCAGGACAGAGCATTGCCACTCATGCCCTAGCCCGGGCCTGTGATGCTAGCCCAAGGATGAAATCCCTCTTTGTCAGTTCTGAAGACTGGGGAGAAAACAGGATCTGGGTCCGGACTGCACCAGCAGCGAACAACCCCGGCAGCAGGTGCACTGTTTCGGGGCAAGATGCCCGGGAATCAGAGGTGGTCAAGACGGTGTCATCAGAGCGGCTCATCTTCTCTGCAGAATCCAGGGAGCCCCCAGCTCCCATCATCTTCATTCACCTCCACCCAGTACAAAGGGGCCAGCGTGGTGAGCGGGACATCCTCAGTGGGTGACCCGGCACTGCTGTGGAGCGAGGAAATGGGTCCCATAAAGGTAGCGCGGCACTCAAACTCTTCTCTGAGGAGTGTGAGACGAAGAGCGTTGAGTCTGATGGAGCCGTTCCAGACAGAAGAAACAGCGCTCATACTTGTCTTCGCAGTGGAGCAGAGTGCTACACAAATGGCATCTAAAGTGCCCGATACCGGCAGGTGACAAATCTCGAGCAGAACCCATCTTCAATCTTCTCTTGCGATAAATCTTGGAGAAAATTCTTAGAGGAGCTGAGCTTGGAGAGCTCTGAGAGAAGAAGGGAGTTATGTGGCTGTATTTATAGGGCACCGGGTTCGTGGACATGTGCCAGGCTGTAGGCATGATTACCGTGTTGACTGCTTTGATCTTTCTCAGAGGCTGGCTTGGCGCCAAAGAGAGGTAACCTATAGCGAAGCCCGTAGATGAGTGGAGCACACATGAAATAGAACATACCTGGAGTTGTGTTTTGTTTTGTTCACACATGTTTAACACACAAACCTTGCAGATTTAGGCTTCTCTTGAGTTACTGAGCATACTGTTTTTCTCTCAAACAGAAAACACTCTGTTCCACCTTGTGATGTCATGTGGTAATACAGGAAGTGCTCTGCTGTGTTTTTAAACTCCATACACCTTTACTAGAATTAGTTCGATAATTTCAGCCCTGGAGTTGGTCATTTCTACTGAACAAAAGTTGAAAGGAGCTGTTAATTTGAAAACTACCTCTTCATGACATCACAAGGTGGAACAGAGCATTTTGAGCTTCGGAGATGTAGACAGCCCAATAATTCAGGATTACTTAAACATGTGTGAATTAATAAAAAATACAACAGTTGTTGTACGGTTGTTATGTTTTTGCGGAGATAATAACATTATAACATGAAACTTTAAACTTCTTAGGTTCTTTTTAAAGACAATACAGTAACTTGTATTTACCTTGTTGACATGTTTCGGCTGCTAGCTGCGAGCCATCTTCAGAACTGTTACCGGTGTTGGTGGTGACGTGTCGTATATCAGCAGTTGTTACTTCCTTCCGGTCAGCCTGATTGACCTGGCAGGTCGCTCAGACTGACCATGCCTCCCGTCGCCTGGTGCTCTCTGGAGGAGGGTGTCCCAGGTGTGTGAAAGGAGGAACGCTCCGTCATCACGGTTAATGCTGTCCGTGCCTCGTTTCCTGATTTCAATGGCCTCACTGATCCAGCGTTTGAACTTGTTGTTTTCCGATCCGATGACCCGTGCCCCGTCCCAATCCATGATGTGGTTATTTCTTTTAAAGTGGTCTGATATGGCGGATTTTAGGTTTTCCTGCAATGCTTTGTCTTTTTGTGTTCTGGTGAGTCGCCCTGATGTTTCCTTTTCACATTCCTTTTGGTGTTCCTTTTTTCGGATGTGAAAAGCCCGGCCTGTTTCCCCTATGTATGATTTATTGCATGATTTGCATTGGATTTCGTAGATGGCGGGAGGTGTGGTCAGTCTGAGCGACCTGCCAGGTCAATCAGGCTGACCACGCCTACAGGAAGTAACAACTGCTGATATACGACACGTCACCACCAACACCGGTGACAGTTCTGAAGATGGCTCGCAGCTAGCAGCTGAAACATGTCAACAAGGTAAATACAAGTTACTGTATTGTCTTTAAAAAGAACCTAAGAAGTTTAAAGTACATAAGAAGATAAAATGAACATTTTCAGTTTACATTATAACATGGCTTAAAGCTCACAGGAGTCCATTTTGTATAGGACCCTTAAACAGCACAGATCACAGTGTATTATCAGACTGCAGACTCTTACTTGGTCTCGTCCGTGTAGATGGCATCCAACATGGCCGACGCCAGCTCCAGGTTCCTGCGAAGCTCCTGGAGGTCCACCACACCCTGGTCCATCTGTTCCAGGACCCCCTTCATCCTGGAACGCATCAGCACATTCAACAACCCCAACATGGTGGCCAAATTTATTTATATTTTATTTTTATTTTGACATAGCAATGGGCCTACAATGCAAATTCTCTTGCCTAGGAACCTACAAACAAAACAAAAAAAATGTGTTGAGGGTTGGTCGCAAATGTCAATATTTTGATGGTCACAAAAACGTTTGAGAACCTGGCCTTTTATTGGATTGTTTTTGTAAATACAAGGTCTGTTTTGGCTTTCGAAGAGGCCAGATAAACCTTGTGTACTTTACAGCGACTCATTCATCATTTATTTTATTTGTTTATTTATAAATGGTTGCTATTTTGGTTGGGATCCCGTTTGGCTAAAATGTGTGTGTTGATGTTAGCGCGGGAGCTGGTGTTTGGGCTGAGTGACAGGACAGGCAGGTCAGCCCCCACACAGCTGTGCTCTGTTCACGCCTCACTCGCCAATCTGCTCTTCCAGATGGTCACATGACAAGCCAGCTATCACTCAAACGCCCCCTCTGGTCACATGACGTGTCAGCTGTCAATCAAACGCACCCTCTGGTCACATGATGCGTCAGCTGTCTATCAAACGTAACCTCTGGTCACTTGACGTGTCAGCCCACAATCAAACGCACCCTCTGGTCACTTGACGCGTCAGCCCACAATCAAACGCCTCCTCTGGTCACACTGTGGTCAAACCGCTTTGTCAGAGCTTGATCTCAGAAGCTAAGCAGAGCTACCTTCCAAAGCACCACATGCACTGCTAGTCTTTAGCTTGGTTCTAGCTAAATGACATTTAGGGTTATAAATGTTGGTTATGATTAGGAAATGGTTAATTTGGTTAATGTTAGGGTTTGGTTAAGGTTTATCTTAGAGCCGCTAAATGCCTGTGCTAGAGCTAACTCCTAATTCCGCCCACAGTTAAAATTTGAAAAATCCAAGAAAGTACCCGACAGGTTGGGGAGCGCGGGTGGGGTGATGGGTGGTGGGGCGGAGGCTTGACCTATGAGTGACAGCTGGGTGACAGCACCGGTCAGTGAGAGCTAGCAATAGCATACTGCCAAAGATGAGTGACAGCAACGCGAGTTTCGCCACAGAGTGCAGTTAGGTATAGGCAGGGCTAAGAGAGGCTGACCGTGAGTGGCTGTGTTTGTCACGTAATAACCCTACATCTGATTTTTAACAAATATGCACTAAAAAGCCAAAATAAGGCCAGGGATAGATATACACTTCTATTTTAGACCCATTTACACAGTTAATGTTTAGGTTAAGCTTAAGGTTTAGGTTAAGGTTTAGGTTAAGGTTTAGATTTAGGTTAAGGTTTAAGTTAAGGTTAGGAACAGGATTGGGTATTATTATTATTATTATTATTATTATTATTATTATCTAGCAGTCAATCATCTGCCCCCACACCCCTCTCTGGTCACATGACATGCTGGCTGTCAATAATCAGATAGCCCCCCCACCTCCCTCCCCCACTTCTTTCCCCTTCTCTCTCTAAGATGAAGGAGGTGAAGGAGGACTTGGCCTGCCGCGACCTCTCACTCTTCATTCCTTACTCCCTTCCTTATCTCCTCTTCTCCGTCCTTGCTCCCTCGTCTCCTTGCCTGTCGGTACATTATGATGCCATGAACCTCTGCAGTGTCTTTTGTTGTGCAATTTTCTGGATGCAGTCGTAACCATGGAAACACATTTCCAGGCATCCAGTTGTCAAGGCGATGAGCAGTTTTATGGGATGGAGATATTACAGACTCCATTGGCCTGAAGAAGTCCTGGTTAGATCGTGGGTTTTTCCACCTTTGTCACTGGTTTAGTCTCAGTTAGTCTGTTTTAGCCTGGTGGGTACTGGCTTAGTCCTGGTGTAGTTCTGGTTCTGTCCCGGTTCAGTTCTGGTTCAGTCCTGGTTTAGTCCTGGTTCCGTCCTGGTTCCGTCCTAGTCCAGTCCTGGTTCAGTCCTGGTTCCATCCTGGTTAGTCGTGGTTTAGTCATGGTTTAGTCCTGGGTCACCCACTCACCTCTGTGAGGCGCTCTTGTACTTCTGCCTGTGAACACAGAGCACATACACAGTAAGGTCATAAAGTGTTGTGTGTGTTCAATATCACTGGGTCATCTTTAAACAGATTGGAACCAGTGCATCTGACAGGTTTTCATGTTATTCTAATTTATACCTGGTTTGGTATCTGTGGTCAATATTTAGCATAGCTTTACATCAGTTACCATGAAACGAAAAAATACAGGAAGTAGCGCTGAACTGTAAAACAGAATCCCTCTGTCATCAACAGGAAAATTCCATCCAAAATGCCGAGCATTTACTCACAAGGAAGGACTTTTTCTGACACTTAAAATGCTGGGCCTCATTCATTAATCTTTTCATAATTTTTTTGTAACTTCCACTTTAAGAAAATGCTGAGAGAACTCCGCGCCAGATTCACAAAGCATTCTTACACAGACGAATTTACCAACTCCCAGCTACGAACACCTCCACACTCATTTACATTTAATTTACCAAGAAAATGAATATGTATTGACCAAATATGCCCAATATGAGTTTGGTATTATGACACGTGAAAGGGCGATGGAGTATGGAGATAGAATTGTCTCAAAAAGATTTATATAAAAAATGATATATATACATATACCTACATATCCAAATGCAAAATACAAATACAAAAAAGTGACATACAAATAAATAAACAAATATGAATAAATAAACATGTATTTGTAAATATATTTTTGAGATTTGAAAATAAATATGCTTGACTTTGTATATGGAGTCTGCATTTGTGGATCCCTTTTTTGCTTTTCTCTCGACGACGTAATTTTGAGACATTCCTTCCGCATAACTCGATCCACAAGTAAATACCACCAGATTTGAATACAGATACCCTAGGGATGGCCATCTTGAACCAGGCGATTCGGCACTGTGTTGAAGCCCCAAAGCGCATGTGCTTCAAAACACTGTTTCAAAACACGATTCGAGACCCCTATGTCACGTGACTAGTGTTTCATGAACCCTCGTTGTTTCGCAAGTGCTTCACCAGAAGGCGACTGTGTCGAAGCTGGGTTTGACTGACAGAGGTTTCAACGAACCACTGAACTGCGCACCTTTCTCAACCTAACTCCCTCTAAGTTTAAAAGAGGTGCTAACGCTTCTGTCCCTTGCGGGTTTTGTGAGAGGAGAGACACAACTGCGATTTTTAATTAACAAAAAGGTTGCAGTACAATTCATGGCCGTGGTTTACAGACATTGCACATAAATACAAAAAGTTACATTTACACATACAATCAGCCTTTAAAATGATGTACAAATCATGTAAATATAAACAGGTTAACCCTGGGATGGGCGTTTCAAAACATGAATGAAACAGTCTGGATGTTGTAGTTCTAACATATTGCCACTAGATGTCACTGTGGAGAGAGTTTCGAACTGTGTTTCAGCGCTCCGGCACAATTACTTCAACTGCTTCGGTGTTTCATGAAGCCTCACTTTGCCCATCCCTACAATACACCCTCCACTGAACAACCAGCAGATGGCAGTGTTGTGTAACCACAGCTTTCCTGAGAGCATTCAATGCACAAATGTGTGTTTTTTTTTTGTTTGTTTGTTTTGTTTTTTTGTATTTTTTTAACAGCCAATCAGGGATTAGCAGACTACGCCACTCACTCCGCTACTGCGCATGTCATTTGCAGCAAGAGCCGCTGTCTTGTTGTGCTGCTGGATGCACAAACCATTTTGATAAAAACAACAAAACGCGCAAGTTTTACAGAATTCCATCAACTCGCACCACTTTCAAGGCAAACAAGAGACATCTTTGGTTACAAGCCATCAGAAGAAGCGACTGGAATGAACAGATGATTAAAAAAGCACTCATCTGCAGTGATCACGTCATATCAGGTAAGCCTGTTTGCTGGTTAGCATCGCCACTTTTAGAAACACATTTAGAGTCCTACATACAGTATACACAACAAATATATAAACATGGCAACCTGATAATCTTATTAGTAACTGTACTTGTCTACAATAATTAACATTCCGAAAGACATACCTGGGAAAAGTCATGGGCTGAGAGGCTCGTAGTTTGATATAAACAAGTTACTTTTCATTATAAGAATCCAAATGGGTCCACATACACAGTCTTGGTCAGATTAGTGTTATGGGTTTTTACCAGTACAAAGATCAGCACCAGATGATTCCACAATCATTCGCAGAGAAAGAAGTGGATGTGGACTGACATCCATTGTATGAACATCTGCTTGGGGTTTCAGCTCTTCGTCTTCTTCTCTTATAGCTGAAACCAAAAGAGAACAGTCATTAAGTGCAAAAAAACCCAGTTACTTTGCTTAGTTGACCATAGGTTTCTTACATTCTCAATTCAAGAAGTACAAATGACATACAGACATCCCAGTTCTCCCATCTAAGATGTTTACATACCATGTCTCAATGAGCTTTAAATATAATAAAATGCATATGTATGTATTGTATAATAACTATACGTGGAATCATGATGGTTGATCAGACAACAACAAAGCATGCGAAAGCGATGATATTTACTGTTTCAGTTTTGCATAGGAGTCTTTATCCAACTGTGTTGGGTAGGGGAAGATACATGGGACAAAGTCAGGGCTGTCAATGTTACTGGATGCCTTTCCTGTACAAATAAAGTGTATTCCAGTGACTTGCGTTATGACAAAATGGCTTGTGATCACCTAGCACCTAGCAGCAGCAAAAAACAGTTGCAAAAGTTTAGCAGTGCAACACAGGAAAATTTAGCCATGGTACATAAGCTAGTTATACTCCAATCTGATCGATTAATTCTTCACATTTCCATATACAGTGCATCCGGAAAGTATTCACAGCGCTTCCTTTTTCCCACATTTTGTCATGTTACAGCCTCATTCCAAATTGTATTAAATTCATCTCTTACCTCAAAATTCTACACACAATAACCCATTATGACAATGTGAAAAAAGTAGTTTTTTTTTTTTTACATTTTTTGAATTGATTAAAAATAGAAAACTAATAAATCACATTTACGTAAGTATTCACAGCCTTTGCTTAATACTTTGTTGATCCACCTTTGGCAGCAATTACAGCCTCAAGTCTTTTTGAATATGAGGCCACAAGCTTAGTACACCTATCTTTAGGCAGTTTTGCCCATTCTTCTTTGCAGTAATTCTCAAGCTCCATCAGGTTGGATGGAAGACGTCTGTGCACAGCCATTTTCAGGTCTCTTCAGAGATGTTCAATCGGATTCAAGTCTGGACTCTGGCTGGGCCACTCCAGGACATTCACAGAGTGGTTCTGAAGCCAATCCTTTGAGATCTTGGCTGTGTGCTTCGGGTCATTGTCCTGCTGAAAAATTAACCTTAGCCCCAGTCTGAGGTCAACAGCGCTCTAGAGCAGGTTTTCATCCAGGATATCTCTGTATATTGCTCATTCATTTTTCCTCCTATCCTGACTAGTCTGCCAGTTCCTGCTGCTGAAAAACATGCCCATAGCATGATGCTGCCACCACCATGCTTCACTGTAGGGATGGTATTGGCCTGGCGATGAGCGGTGCCTGGTTTCCTCCAAACATGACGCCTGGCATTCACACCAAAGAGTTCAATCTTTGTCTCATCAGACCAGAGAATTTTATTTCTCATGGTCTGAGAGTCATTCAGGTGCCTTTTGGCAAATTCCAGACGGGCTGCCATGTTCCTTTTACTAAGGAGTGGCTTTCGTCTGGCCACTCTACCATACAGGCCTGATTGGTGGATTGCTGCAGAGATGGTTGTCCTTCTGGAAGGCTCTCCTCTCTCCACAGAGGAACGCTGGAGCTCTGACAGAGTGACCATCGGGTTCTTGGTCACCTCCCTGACTAAGGCCCTTTTCCCCCAATCGCTCAGTTTAGACGGCTGGTGGTTCCAAACGTCTTCCATTTACAAATAATGGAGGCCACTGTGCTTATTGGGACCTTCAAAGCAGCAGAAATTTTTCTGTATCCTTCCCCAGATTTGTGCCTTAAGACAATCCTGTCTCGCAGGTCTACAGACAATTCCTTTGACTTCATGCTTGGTGTTTGTGCTCTGACATGCACAGTCAACTGTTGGACCTTATATAGACGGGTGTGTGCCTTTCCAAATCATGTCCAGTCAACTGAATTTACCGCAGGTGGACTCCAATGAAGCTGTAGAAACATCTCAAGGAGGATCAGTGGAAAAAGGATGCACCTGAGCTCAATTTTGAGCTTCATGGCAAAGGCTGTGAATACTTATATAAATGTGATTTCTTAGTTTACTATTTTTAATAAATTTAAAAAAAAAAAAAAAATCACATTGTCATAATGGGGTATTGTGTGTAGAATTTTGAGGTAAGAGATTAATTTAATACAATTTGGAATGAGGCTGTAACATGACAAAAAGTGGGAAAAAGGAAGCGCTGTGAATACTTTCCAGATGCACTGTAAGTATTTGGCCATGATCATGTTTGGCATAGTCTGAATAATCACCCAGAATGTAACAGTTTATTACATATAAAAATAGGTTGGTAACATTTCGATCTGTCCAGTTTATCGTTCAGAAACTATGGTCCCGAAGGTTGTCCGCAATGACCTCAAACAGAAGCACGGCCAACTTCAAACCGAATGTGACAATCTGCGTCTGGACATCAACAAACTGAAAGCAGAGAATGAACAATTAAAAGAAATGATCAGGGGTACACAGTTCTCCTTCACCACTCTCAAGTGTAAAGCAGCACATGTCCTGTTTTTCACAGGTCTGACCAGTGCCCTCTTTTATTGGGTCCTGGAGGTAATTAAAGACGGTGTAGAAGATGTGCGTGGCTCTGACCCTGGATCAAGTGGCCTAGTAAGCATGCCATATTAACGAATATGCCAAAATGTTTCAAACCTAAATATCAGCATTGCAGGTGTATTATTGACTGCATAGAAATTTTTATTAACAGACCCACAAATTTAACAGCCAGAGCCCAAACATATCTGAATTATAAGAATCATAACACAGTCAATTATTTGGTTGGCACGTCACCTGCAGGAGCTATCACATTTCTTTCTAAAGGCTGGGGTGGGCGTGTTTCTGATAAAAAAAAAAACAAAAAAAAAAAAACAAACAAAAAACAACTTACAGCTGATTCAGGATTTTATGACCTTCTAAAAGTAAACGATGAGATACTAGCCAATTATGGTTTTACCATCAGAGATGAATTTGCCTTGTGTGGTGCTGCCCTGCCTTTTGGTATTTTTTTTACACTGCTCACAATGCCATTCTTTAACCTTCCTTTTTACTTTTGCACATTCATAATGGAAATGCTTATTACACTTTGCACAGGTGAGGATCCTTCCAAACTCTGGCCTTTCAAAAAAATCAAAATCAGTCCACATACACAGTCTTGGTCAGATTAATATTAAGGGTTTTTACCAGTACAAAGATCAGCACCAGGCTCCATTCCATAATCATTTGGAGAGAGGGAAGTGGATGTGGACTGACATCCATTGTATGAACATCTGTTGGGGTTTTCATCCCTTCGTCTTCTTCTCTTATAGCTGAAACAAAAAGAGAACAATCGTTTAGTGCAAAAAAAAAACAGTTACTTTGCTTAGTTGACCATAGGTTTCTTACATCCTCATCTCAAGAAGTACAAATGACATATAGACGTCCCAATTCTCCCATCTAAGATGTCTGCATACCATGTCTCAATGAGCTTTAAATATAATAAGAATGCATATGTATGTATAATACATTTTATTTTATAAATGTGTTTCTAAAAGCGGCAAACAGACTTACCTGATATGAAGTGATCGCTGCAGATGAGTGCATTTTTAATCATTTGTTCGTTCCAGTCGCTTCTTCTGATGGCTTGTAACCAAAGACGTCTCTTGTTTGCCTGTGGAGGGTGTATTTGTATTCAAATTTGGTGGTATTTACTTGTGGATCAAGTTGTGCGGTAGGAATGTCTCAAAATTACGTCATCGAGAGAAAAGCAAAACAGGGATCCACAAATTGAAGACTCCACATACAAAGTCAAGCATATTTATTTTCAAATCTCGAAAATATATTTACAAATACATGTTTATTTATACAAATTTGCATATTTATTTGTATGTCACATTTTTCGCAG
This sequence comes from Taenioides sp. WSHXM2023, assembly GCA_029959045.1. NCBI lineage: Eukaryota > Metazoa > Chordata > Actinopteri > Gobiiformes > Gobiidae > Taenioides > Taenioides sp. WSHXM2023. Next base: position 31,725,812 of record CM057099.1, read on the forward strand.
GCCTGCAGTAAATAGCGTGAGAGGGGGCTGTGGTAGAGATACATAAGAGTGTGCTCTGGTCATGGGGGTGGCGGGCTGGGACAGACTGAGACTCACTGCAGCCTAAAGTCTGTTAGACCCAATAGACACATGGTCTATAAAACACCTCATAAATGTTATTGGATCACATAGTATTATGTTTTAGGAAATAATTTAAGTAAACTTGCAGTCATGGAGGAATTTCTTTTTTTTTTTGTTGCATTACCATATTCTAAAACAGTAGAATTTTGTTCTTACGAGTCCTCCTGACTGTTCGTAGGATTTGTTCTTACAGAAGAACATTTTCAGTTAAGAAAAAGAAAGAAAATGAGGGCCACTGATTTTAGATTTAGACTTTACTGATCCAAAAGGGAAATTACTTGGACACATATTTTGAAATAAAGCTGTTGTCTTTTATTTGTATTAGTCTAATTAAATAATTTTGTATTATAAACATTACTAAAACTAACAAACTAAAAGAATCTAGGCAGGAATCTTGGTAAAATGATAACTCTGTTTTGGTGAAGTGACTAGTCAAACCTGTCATATGCACTTTACATGTGCTGAAATAACCACTAGAAAGAAAGTGAATCCTGTTTGAAAAAGACTCATTTAATGCATTGAAATCACAATGCAAACACATATTAAATGTACACTTTGGAACTTTTCTGATGAAATGTCTCCATGTTTGTCTCTATGGAGATGTTATTGCTTTGTCTTGAATGGGGGTTATCTTGCATTAATTAATTCACAGGTTTGTTATTGCCAGAGTTTGAACACCTGGAGTTGTGTTTTGTTTCATTTGCACATGTTTAACACACAAACCCTGTATATTTATACAGTTCTTAAAGAGTTTTTCTCTCAAACAGAAAATACTCTGTTCTACCTTGTGATGTCATGTGGTAATACAATACACCTTCATTAGAATCATTTGAATAATTTCAGCCCTGGACTACCTCTACAGAACTAAAGGTAAATGGTAGCTGATAACCTGAAAACTACCACTTCATGACATCATCAAAATGGAATAAAGCATTTTGAGCTTTGAAAATGTAGACAGACTAATAATAAAGGATTACTGAAACATGTGTAAATGAAACAAAACACAACTCTAGGTATGTTTTGAGGAAGTAGCATCATTATAGTATCATGGCTATAAGCTCAGAGTCAATTTTGTGTAATATAGGTCCTGATGGAGCAGCGTGAGATGTTCTGAGGAGATGATGGACATGAGATGGTGTGACGAGTGTTCCTGAGGTGTCAGGTCAGTTCTCTGGCATATGTTCCACTGCATCATGCTGTGGTCCTAAAGGAACCAACGAATCTTCTGCTCTGTTTGTCACAGTGTGAAATCAGAGCGTGAGATCACAGATGACTTATTTTCTGAACACACAAATGTTTGTACAGCCACCCAAGTTTGGTCTGTTATTTGTTTGCTGAAAGGATTCCTCAAAACTGCTCATTGTTATTTTTGATACATTGGTCAAAATAAAACCGCCTGTCTGCAGTTTAAAGATGCTCTACACAGAGGTGATAGTATTCAAAAACTGTATTCAAGTAAGATGTGGGACAGGAGGGACAGATGCGGGACAGGAGGATGAGGGCCATTCAACTGAAAACATTATTTGAATCGACACAATGAGCAAATTGCAGAGGCTGCAATGTTTGAAGTATAATAATATCTTATTCTGCATAAAAAAGTGCTAACTGCCGTTTAAATCTGTACAAACAGGTCCTGAAATGTGATTCTTGTATTACTTTCAGTTGACATATTAGTGTTTTTATTGATTCTTCTGGACGTGTTTAAAATATGAACTTTGAACAGAACACATTATTAAAACAAATCTAATCACAATCACAGTATTTGTTAGAAAAATTTGATATTTTCCCTAAACTGTTCAGGCCCAGTGCCCAGAGAGGGGACTCAGATAAAGTGGTGAGGACAGAGCCGTCTCCAGTCCAAATGGGTCTGTGGTCATGGAAACGGAAGGTGGGGATAATGACTTTGAGTGTAATGAGCTCATTCAAACAAGCAACCAATGTGAGTGTACAGCCTCATGTGCCCGGTGCCCCTCATGTGCCCGGTGCCCCTCATGTGCCCGGTGCCCCTCATGTGCCCGGTGCCCATCATGTGCCCTGTGCCCCTTATGTGCCCTGTGCCCGTCATGTGCCCAGTGCCCCTTATGTGCCCTGTGCCCGTCATGTGCCTAGTGCCCCTCATGTGTCAGTGCCCCTCATGTGCCCTGTGCCCCTTATGTGCCCTGTGCCCGTCATGTGTCCTGTGCCCCTCATGTGCCCTGTGCCCGTCATGTGCCCTCTGCCTCTCATGTGCCCAGTGCCCATCATGTGCCCCGACTGCTCCTGATAAAAAGGGCAGTGTATTGTATTGTATCTCCCAGTATGAAGGTCGGAGAATTGAATCCCACAAGTTTCTGTTATATCTTTAGACAGGATTTGGCATGAATGTTGTGTGTGTTTGAGTGTTGGTGATGGGAGGGGCTGATGGCGCAGATTGGCAGCCTTGCTTCCGTCAGTCTGCCCCAGGACAGCTGTGGCTGTAGTACCTTACCACCACTTCAGTTGAGCTCTTTGACAAGTCTGTTATAGTTTAAGGCAATATTATTATATGCGTCAACATGTGTGGGGGTTGGGCTTTATGTGGTTAATGTGAATTTATCATGTATAATATTAAAGAAAACATACTGTGCTTGTGTTTGTTCTATAGTTATAATTTATGACACCCGTGGATCATCAAGTTCTAATTTTCACTTTCAAAATCACAATATTGATCTGACATAATTTAATAAAAGAAATAAGTCCACTGACTTCGGCGTTAGAAAACTGCGGTGCCCAAAGGGAGCCGACCTCACCGTAAACATCACAACAAAGCATCACATAATGTGGGCCCCTCCTATGGATAGCTGCACATCACACTACCATGCAGAGGATTTGTACAAAAATGACTATGCCATGCTGCTCTGAGAAGTCCACATTGCAGAATTAACCTAGCCATTAAGATAAATTCTCATGATATTTGTTCACAAACTCAGATCCATTTGGTGCTCCTGCTGTTGTGATTGCCCAGTTTAACCAGTGGTTCTGACCAATCACAGAGCAGCATTGTGGTGTGGGCGGAGCCAAAGGCCAAGCAAACCATACATGGTGACAAGGTGGACATACTTTAGCCTATTTGATCAGAAATATTGTTTAGTTTGTGGAAACTGTACAGAGGGCAGTGGTTTGTGCATGTGTGTCGGGAAAGATGAGTGTGCTTTAAAGATAGCAGATAACTAAAGTTTGATCTTTCAGTGAGAGCTGCTCCAGATCATTGTGTAGAAGTCACTTCAGAGTTATGCACATCTCAATCTGGCTGAAATCTGAAATAGTAAAGATCTGGTTATACTGAGTGATTTTGAAAAGTCTTTAATGTCCTTGTACCAATATATGAATAAAAGTCAGGCCTATATCTGAAACAGAAGTCTCCAATCTGTAGCTCGGGAGCTACCAGTAGCTCTCCGCCCCCTTCCAAGTAGCTTAACAAGGCATGTAGGAATTATGCCATTGCACTGAATAACAAAAATTTGGTTAATTACATGCCTATTACCATTGTAAATGTATAATTTTGAAGCCCAACTTTGTGCACTAATAAATTCACAATGGTTTTTGCTTTATAGGCATCTAACTGTACCCCAAGGTTTATACTCTTTTTTATAATCATCTCAATTTCTTGTGACCACTAAAATGGGTAGCTCTCTGGCATTTTTATTTTGTAAAGGTAGCTCATCGAAGGAAGAAGGTTGGAGACCCCTGATCGAAAACATGAGACAGGAGTGTTGTCATTAAAGAGGGGATCTTATGTGAAATTGACTCAAGAGATAAGATAAGATAAGATAAGATATGCCTTTATTAGTCCCACAGTGGGGAAATTCCAGTGTTGCAACGCACAGTTCAAGAACAGCAGGAAAATGGAACATGCAATAAAACAAGATAATAGATAATAGGTTAATAAGATAAGATAAGATAAGATAAGAGGTTTTAAATGTTAAATGTCCATGTATGTTTGAGTATTTTAGTGATACAGCTAACCCTTCTTACAGTTAGCTTTGAGATTCTGTGCACTGCTCCACCCACAAGCCTACGTCACCCACGCTCCCACAGGACAATTCTCCATAAATATACAAAAACATGATACAAAACTGTACACAGCAACTTGACAAACCTGATACGATTCATTAGTGGGATGCGCGCTTAGCATTTTAAAAACAATAAATAGTAACATGGTGATCTAAATATGTTATGTGTTACAGTTAATAAGCCATGGAATGCCATACCCCCTCTTTAATAATGTCTGCTGGCTCCTGATGTTTGAACAGGAGGAACATCTGAGCTGGAAGCCCTGGAGGGAGCGAGCCATCTTACTCTCACTTAGCTTTATTAAAATGTGTTTAAAAAGTTTGGCGTGTTCCATCCTTGCTGAATAGTCACAGTGGGACCTCAAGTTAACTATTCTGCCACTCACTCCAACCATTATAGCAGGTCCTGACCTGGAGGATTTTGGAGGGTCCTAGGAGGTCCTAGGAGTTTCTGGAGAATCTGGAAGAATCCTGGGAGGTCTTGGTGAGTCCTTGGAGGTCCTGGAGGGACCGAGGAGATCCTGGAGAATCCAAGGAGGTCCTGGAGAGTCCTGGGAGGTTCTGGAGAGTCCTGGGAAGTCCTGTAGAGTCCTGCAGTTGGTGGACTTGCCTGGTTGGGGTGCGCGCTTGGTCCGTGGGTTGTTCTCACCCAGCACTCTCTCACACCTCTCTGCTTATTCTGGGCTTGGCTTCAGATTTTGTGAAATGCTGCTTTTACCTCTTCTCCACCTCCAACTGCTTACTCACACAACATGTCCCCGCCAGCCATTCCGAGAGGCTGCAGAGCGGGCTATTAGACCCCTTGCCCTCATATTCAATTTTGCTACTTAAGTAAAAGTATAGATACTGGAGCAAAAAAATACTCAAGTAAAAGTAAAAATATCACATGAAAAAAATAGGTTGCATAGAGGATTTTTCAAGGAATGAGAAATACAGCTACTGTTTGTCCTTTTCCAAATGTTGCACATGCGTGAAACCACCTCGTAGCCTCGTTATCTATATTGGCTAATGTTTAGCTGGCCCCACCACGTCCACAGTTGATGGATTTTCTGGATTTTTTTTTTTTTTTTTTTTTGGTCATCATAAATACAAGGATACTGCATCTCTATAATGCTATCATTGACAATTTGAAACAAAAAAGAATCCTCCGGGGGCAAAAGTCTAAGCAGGGAATCCCAGACTCACCTTCCTCCAGCTCCCCCGGGGGGGCCCCAAGGCGTTCCCAGGCCAGCCGAGAGACATAGTCCCGCCAGCATGTCCTGGGTCTTCCCAGGGACCTCCTCCAGGTGGGACATGCCTGGAACACTTCAGTGTTCCTTGCGGAACAGATGCCCGACCCACCTCAGCTGGCTCCTCTCAACATTGAGGAGCAGCAGCTCTACTCCGAGCTCTACAAGAAGGCCAGGTACTCTGCACTGCTGTTCAGCCTGTAGGCCGACACAACAGTGAGAGACCTGTCCCCGACCCGAAGGCGCAGGGACGCGACCCTCTTGTTCACTGGGGTGAACTCCAATACACAGCGGCTGAGCTGTGGGGCAAATGAGTAGGCCCACACCTGTCCACCACCGCTCCCCGGGTTCCAGAGCCCAAGCTGTGCGTGGAGGTGAAGCCGACTATACCTTATCGGTAACGCTCAACCTCCCGCACGAGCTCAGGCTCCTTCCCCCCCAGCGAGGTGAAATTCCATGTCTCCAGAGCTAGTCTCCATGTCCGGAGATCCAGTTGTCTAGGCCCCTGCCTTCGACTGCTGCCCAGATGTCCCTGCACCAGCCCCCTATGGATCCTCTTGTGGGTGGTGGGTCCACGGGAAGACGGCCCCACGTCGCTCCTTCGGGCTGTGCCTGGCCGGGCCCCATGAGGGAAGGCCTGGCCACTAGACGCTCGCTGTCGGCCACCCACCCCAGGCCTGGCTCCAACATGAGGCCCTGGTAACGCCAATCCGGGCGACGTAACTGGCCTCGCTATATTTCTCATCATGGGGACTTTTGAACCACTCTTATTCTGACCCATCCCCTAGGACCTGTTTGCCTTGGGTGACCCTACCAGGGCATGAAGTCCCCAACAACGTAGCTCCCGGGATCATTCGGGCACTCAAACCCCTCCACCATATTAAGGTGGCAGTTCAAGGAGGGGGCTCTCGAATGTAGTGAAGTAAAAATTAAAAGTGCCCACTTAAAAATGAACTCAAATAAAGTACAGATACCTAAAATTTGACTGGAGTGCAGTACTTACTACTTTTACTGCTACTATACAGCACTGCTACTTTTAGTTTGTTACGCTGCACCACTGATGATTCCAGGCCCATCACTGAGCAGAAAAATCTTCTGTGGTTAGACTTGACTTTGGTTCATATGGGGTCAAACTAGAGGTGCGCGATATATCGATTAAATCGATTAATTCGAATTTACAGTTCAGAACGATGTGTTTTTATGAAAATCGATTTTTTTATTATTAGTATTATTTTTTACACGCGAGCGTCGAAAGCGGAACTAATGCGCTGCAGCGCTCTACACAGGTAAGTTAGCGGAGCGGAGCGGAGGAGGTGTCGTATTTTTCTGCTACGACTGACCTGTGGTCCAGCCGAACGATGCAGCCCTACTTGAGTTTAACGGTACATTTTGTTAATAGTAGCTGGGCGATGCGAAGCGTTTGTCTGCAAACAGTGTATTTTCCCGAGGATCACAAGGAGGGATTAATCGCGCAAGGATTGAAAGATGCTTTCACTTCGTGGAAACTTGCAGAAGACCGACTCATCTGCATGACAACAGACAGCGGCAGCAATATGATCAAAGTTTTCTAAAAGTAGCAAAAGGAGAAATTTAATTTGTCAACTGGACAGAGTTTATTTGGTCGAATACGTTTCGCAGCTCATCCAAGCTGCTTCCTCAGTTCTGGTCAGATGCTGGTGGACACTGCTTTATATCTGCTTGAAGGGAGGAGCTTAATTACAATGAAAATTACTCTGAGACAACACATATTTAAATACAGTTTCAGTTAGTCAGGTGAGTCTATTCAATATGGAGTTGTTAATAGTTTCTGTTAGTCAGGTGAGTCTATTCAATATGGAGTGGGAGTGGGGGAGTAGTTAGCATATCCATTCAGGGCCATGATGGTGTTTTCACACCTCTGGACATGTCCTGGACATGTCCTTTCTAAAAGTGTTTACAATGGCCTGGTCTGCCATTTCACTTACAAGTATGTTTTTTTGCTTGTCAGATTGCACTTTAATCCTAAATTTAAAAAAAGAATAAAGTTAAAACTTGTTTTGAGCCATTTATTTGTCATCTGTTATTTGTTTTTGAGTAGGGCAGAGAAAAATCGATTAAAATCAGAAATCGGATTTTTTGTAAAAAAATCCGAGATTTTATTTTTAGGCCATATCGCCCAGCTCTAGGTCAAACTTCACCGTGAGCATTTCAGGACTGTTTCTGAGACTGTTTCTGGGCTGTTTCTGTATCTGGGATTGTAATGTTCGCAAGCACTGCAGCTGAGTGATCCACGGATCCTTTACCGGAGATACATTTCCATTAATTTTTCCCATAGACATTCTGAAAAAAATATGCTAAACTCTGAAAGCTTGCGCAGGGCTAATCAGGTTTACCCGGAATTTACACCAGGAGCAACAGCGACACATAACGTAAGCAGTGCTGCATATGCACATGCTTTTAAAAGCTTCAATTTACACCAGAGGCAGCAGAGTTGCTCCTGTGATGCCAGCCTCTGTGTATTCTCACATTTAAACACTAAACCTCCCCGTCACAAATAGGTTTGCCCCTCTCAGCGGCGACACACCCGCTACTTGGACTCGTGAGACTCTAGTGATTGGAAGCTCTATAGTTAGAGACGTGGAGCTGCCAGCAGCATCAGTTAGGTGTTATCTGGGGGCCAGAATGGGAGACATCGATGGAAACCTTAGGCTTCTTAGAAAGAGTAGGCAGAGGTACCGTCAAGTCGTGATTCACGCAGCCGGTAATGACGCCCGGCGGAGACAATCAGGAGTTCTCAAATTGCAGGTACAGGCTGTGTGTGAATTGGCAAAGTCGATGTCGGAGACCGGAATATTTTCTGGCCCTCTACCCTGTCGTGTCAATGCTGAACTGTACAGCCGACAGTCAGCATTTAACTGCTGGCTTTCTAGTTGGTGCCCCCAAAACAATGTAGTTTTTGTCGACAATTGGAGTGCGTTCGAGGGGAAGCCCGGGCTCATACGCAGGGATGGTGTCCATCCGACTTCGGCGGGCACATCTCTTTTAATTAGAAATTTGACCGATAGTCTTAGTCGCCTAAAGTGACAAGGAAAAAGTGAGTCCCGGGCGCAGAGGAGAGTTAGTGGAAAATCCTGCTCCTCTGTTACTGACGCTAGGCTCTCGCCCGCTCTGTCACAAATCAAGTATTCAAAAATCAAGTATTCAGAACCTAGCCAGATAGAGACTGTGTTTGTCCCTCGAAAAAATAAAAATAAAAATACATTTAAAAGAATAATCTCCAATAAAGTATACTCAGGCGTTAGACCAAAAAACTTAATACAAATACCAACTCGTGATACTAGTCAACCTCTAAATAAGTGTGTAAAGTGTGGACTGCTAAACATAAGGTCGATTTCTTCTAAATCCTTTTTAGTCAATGAATTAATTCAGGACCATAACATTGATATTTTGGCTCTGACTGAAATTTGGCTTCAACCTGGTGATTATGTGAGATTAAATGAGTCCACACCTCCAAGTCAAGTCAACTTGTGCCAGGAGCACAGGTCGAGGTGGTGGTGTTGCAGCCATTTCTCATTCTGGCTTGTTGCTTTGTCCTAAAACTAATAAAGCGTTCAGCTCGTTTGAAAGCCTCAGTCTATCAATAACCTGCCATAATTGGAAAAACCAAAAAGGTGTTTTATTTATAATAATTTACCGACCTCCTGGTCCTTATTCAGAGTTTTTAACAGAGTTCTCGGATTTTGTGTCGGGCTTGGTTGTGGACTGGGACAAAATTATAATACTTGGAGATTTTAACATAAAAACTGACCTGACAGATGACTGTCTAAACAAAGCCTTTAGCGCTCTTTTGAATGACATCAGTTTTACTCAGAGTGTAAATCAGCCCACACACAGTCATAAGCACACATTGGATCTTGTTCTAACATATGGCATAGAGATCAGTGATCTAAAAGTCCTCCCACAAAATCCTATATTATCAGATCATTTTTTGATTACCTTTCAGTTTATTCTTAAAGATTTCTCTGTTCACCAGAATAAAATAATAACTAAAAGAACAATTTCTGAAAAAGCTGTTACTAATTTCATAGAAATAATTGGGCCAATATTTAATGATATGTGTGACCCAGCTGGGGACGGTTTAAATCCCATCAAAAGTGACCAATTTGTTGATAAGACCATGGATTCTTTGAAAACTGCCCTTGATGCAGTAGCTCCACTAAAACAGAAAGTTGTCAGGCCAAGGCGATCTGCTCCATGGTATAATGAAGAACTGCGTGCACATAAACAAAAGGTTAGGAGAATTGAGAAAAGTTACCGTAAAGCACATTCAGTGCAGTCTTTAAAAGCATGGAAAACCTGCCTTTTGTCCTATAAGCAGGCGTTGCGTGCGGCCCAAACCAGTTACTATTCCAATCTAATTGAAGTAAACAAAAATAATCCTAGGTTCTTATTCAGCACTGTGGCCAGGCTGACAAACTGCCACAGTGCAGTAGAACCTTCTATCCCAATTACCCTCAGTTCTGAGGATTTCCTGACATTTTTTAATAATAAGATCATTACTATAAGAGATAAAATAAATGAAATTGCCCCTACTTTTAATTCTGAGCAAGTTCAAGCTGTAAGAGTAGGGTCTCAATTAAACTCATGTTCAGTTTTGGTGGGATCTGAATTATCCTCACTTGGTCCAGTTTTTGAAAAATTTGCCATTCTAAATCATGCAGAATTAACTTCTGCCTTTATGTCCTCTAAATCCTCAACTTGTATGTTAGACCCAATCCCAAGTAGACTTTTCAAAGAAATTCTCCCTCTAATTATTGATCCTATTCTTAATATAATAAATACTTCACTGGAAAGTGGTTACGTGCCTCAGTCTTTTAAATATGCGGTAATTAAGCCGCTCCTAAAAAAGCCTAATCTTGATCCTGACCTCTTAGCCAATTACAGACCTATTTCAAATCTTCCGTTTATTTCTAAAATTCTGGAGAGAATTGTAGTTAAACAGCTTTGTCGTCATCTGCAGGAAAATAATTTATTTGAAAATTTTCAATCTGGATTCAGAGCTCATCATAGCACTGAAACAGCCCTGGTTAAAGTAACAAATGATTTGTTATTAGCTGCTGACAATGGTCAGGTCTCAATACTGGTTCTGTTGGACCTCAGCGCAGCTTTTGACACAATCAACCACAACATTTTAGAGGTTAGAATGTGATGTGGGCATCAGAGGAACTGCCCTCAGCTGGTTTAAATCCTATTTATCCGATAGGTACCAGTTTGTAAATGTTAACCAGAGCTCCTCACAGTGCTCTAAAGTAGCCTACGGTGTGCCACAGGGTTCAGTTCTGGGTCCAGTTCTGTTTACCCTTTACATGCTACCGTTAGGTAATATCATCCGAAAGCACGGTATTGATTTCCACTGTTATGCAGATGACACCCAGCTGTACTTATCAATGAAACCTTATCAGACTAATCAAATTGAAAGGCTTAGTGACTGTGTGAGGGACATAAAAACATGGATGACCTTTAATTATTTACTTCTTAACCCTGAAAAAACTGAAGTCATTCTATTAGGCCCTAAACACCTACGAGACTCTATTGTGGTTTTGTCCCGGCCTGCAGCTGGGCTCGATGTAAAGTTTGACTCTCTAACTGAGCAGATAATCACATTGGACAATGTCAGTGTAGCCTCCAGCTCCACTGTAAGAAACCTTGGAGTCCTATTTGATCAAGAGCTCTCATTTAAAGCACACATAAGCCATGTCTGTAAAACGGCTTATTTTCATTTACGCAATATAGCCAAAATTAGAAATGTACTGCCAAAAAATGATGCTGAAAAACTTGTCCATGCCTTTGTCACATCGAGGTTAGACTACTGTAACTCCCTGCTTGCACCATGCCCTAAAAGCTCTATAAAAAGCCTTCAATTGGTTCAAAATGCAGCAGCAAGAATACTAACAGGTACTAAAAAACGAGAGCACATTACTCCAGTATTAAAAAAATCTTCATTGGCTTCCGGTTGAGTTTAGAGTAAAATTTAAAATTCTTCTTCTAACCTATAAAGCTGTAAATGACATGGCCCCTTCCTACATTAAAGATGAAATAGTACCTTATCATCCTAACCGTTCACTCCGCTCTCAAAATGCGGCACTATTGGTGGTTCCTAGAGTCGCTAAAAGTACTTTAGGAGGTAGAGCTTTTAGGTACCAAGCACCCTTGTTATGGAATCAGCTCCCTGCTCATGTCAAAGAAGCTGACACAGTCTCTACATTTAAGATTAGGCTCAAAACGTTCCTCTTTGAATTAGCTTATGGTCAGGTCAGTTAGGAACAGAAACTAAACCCATAGGTCTAGTTAAGCTGCTCTAGGAGATATATTACTGGGGAAAGTATGGCAACTTTCCCCAAGACCAGAGCACTGTCCTCTGGTTTCTCCTACTTTTTCTCCTCCTACTGTTAAGAATATTCAATTACTAGTTCATTCGTAGTCTGTTCTTTGCTATTCACATGTTGTCCCTTGTCCCACTCCCCTTTTGGGGAGTGTAACTGTTTCAGGTGCTGCTGTTCCTGTTTGGACCGCTGCCGCCCCCTAGTGTCGAGGACCTGGACCCCTCCTCTCCTTCCCTGTCCTGGATTAACTGTCCTCGTCCTGCTAGATTAGTAGTTTCCTTCTGCCAATAGCTTTGGCCTACAGACTTACAACTTTACTTGCAATGGATACGTCCTGGCCTCATCTGCCTGTCCGTCCATAGGAGTGGATCTCTCCTTCACTGTGGTTCTCCTCGAGGTTTCTCCGTTTTTCCCACTGGGTTTTTCTGAGTTTTTCCTTGCCGAGAAGGAGGGTCTAAGGACAGGGGATGCTGGGACAATTATCCATTTGCCTGCTTGTTGTTGGACATTCTGTATTTTTGATTTATGAATGTTTCTTATTCTGCTTTATTCTCTGACATCTCCGTCTGTCTGCTAAATCAACAATTTTGTGAAGTCCGCCGAGATAACTCTTGTTGTGATTTTGGGCTATACAAAAATAAATTGAATTGAATTGAATTGAATAAACGTTTTACATTGCTTTTGTATTCACTGTTGATTGGCTGAATTATGTTTTAAATCACAGTACAAAAGTTGACAACAAGAGAGGCGATGCTTTGCAGCGATAACAAGCCATATTTGTGGTGCTCGAATTAATTAAACTACTCACTATTTAACTTCGGTTGTCTGCACCACGCGCCTTTTCCTTCAGAAATTGTTCTTGTAAAGTTGCTATCTGATGCTGTAAAGTGTTTTATATTTATCCTCCATGGCTGTAAACTTTCCATAGTCCATCATGAGTCATTCCTCAAGCTCCTGGATGCGACACACGGTGTTTACGTGAAAATACTTTGAAAAGGCATCGGTAGTTTATTTTGACACCGCGTGCCCATTTCCTGTCTTTTCCCTGCTAAAAAGCCTGGAGATGCTTCGTTGACACTGCAAAATTAGAACTCCAAGCTATTTTGAGCAGTGCATAGCGTAATGACGGCCGTTGGACGCGCATATGACACTGCTGGTGTAGATTGGGGGTTATCTAAAAATTGTCTCAGAAACTTTACTAACTGCTAAATTTTTTACAAGATTTCGCTGAATCTTTTAACACTCTTTATGTACTTGAAGAGGATGTATTCTGCAAAAATCAACATTTTTGAGCTTTCTACCATGTTATACTCTTGTTTCCTCATCAAAAACAGGCCTGAAGAGGTTTTAGATGTCATCCATGTATATTTGTGTATTTTAGCAATCTATCCCAGGCCCTATTCGATAGCACCTTACAGTTAGCAGTACGAGCCTGTACAAGTCTCCACCCACAAGCCTACATCACCCATGCTCCCACATGACCATTCTCCATAAATATACAAAAAAATGACACAAAACTGTACACAGCAGCTGGACAAACCTGATGCAATGTGCAGTATTTTTATTAGCGGGATGCATGCTGATTGTGATAGTGCTCTGTAGGGGGAGTGACTCAGTGTAGAGAGCAAATAGCTGGGAAGACTCAGAAACTTATAAAAGATGTTATTATGTTATTTTGGGTGATAGCCCCTCTTTAAAATGTGCTTTGAGGTCTTGTTTTTGCCTGTTTTTTGAGTCAGGGACATACACTTTTCACATTGACCATCTCTAAGGTCTTAGCTCTAAGGCTAAGTTATTATTATCACCAGCCTGCTCTCCTCTAACAGTTTGTTTTCACATATTAACACATATGTGAAAACACATATTACAGAACAAGTAAACATATAAAAATAACTCCTCTGGACATTTTCAGCTTATGTCTGTGATGAACCTCCACTTCATCTCTAATTGGACTCTTACTAGTTATTACTTGTGTACTTTTAGTATTTAAGGGTCCTATATTACACAAAATTGACTCTTGTGAGCTTTAAGCCATGTTATATGCTGCTACTTCCTCAAAAAAAAGACCTGGACTTGTGTTTTGTTTCATTCACACGTTTGAGTAATCCTATATTATTAGTCTGTGTACACCTCCAAAGCTCAAATGCTCTGTTCCACCTTGTGATGTCATGAAGTTCAGTAGAGATTGGCAATTCCAGGTCTGAAATCATCTAAAAGCACTTCCTGTATTACTACATGACATCACAGTGGAACAGAGTGTTTTCAGTTTGAGAGAAGAACTCAGTCTAAATGTGCATGGTTTGTGTATTAAACATATGTGAATGAAACAAAACACAACTCCAGGTCTGTTTGTGATGAGGAAACTATATTTGAACAGAGATTAGTGTGATATGGGCTCTTTAAACAGTGTGAGACTTGTGCTCATACTGTGTAGTTCTGTTCTTTTCTATCTAGTGTTTTCTGATTGTTGCACTGCTCTGCACCTTTGAGTTCATTGGGTCAAATACAAAGTTATTGAACCATTAACCACATCAAACTCTGCCATATTTCCATGATGTGACTGATATGCTGAGCCAACACACTTCGCCAAACAAAGCTAACACACATTAGACAACAGCTGTCTCCTGTTTACTGATGCACTCAAAAATATGAAAATATGAATTATCTGACAGCGCCAGAAACTTGGTGTCAAGAACTGCAATGTGATCAGTTCCATCTTTGTCCACAAGATGGTGGCACCTGGGAGCAGAGAGCCACACCCAGGCTAGAGAGCTAACAAGTAGGCCTTCCTGTTCCATGTGCCTATTGTTCTCCTGTGTTGCGTCTTTTGTTTCATTACAAATGCAAGTTATTGTTTATGTTTGCCAAATTATGTCAGTATGTGTTAATCCTAATTTAAATAACTACCAAACATTATTCTGAATTATGTATTATCTGATTTCCTTACTTTATACTGTTTGTAGAACCATGGCAACACTATGGATTAAATATTATTAACTGCATCTACTGTCTCCTGGTGGTCTGTGGCTCCAGTTTGAACCTGTATGTTCATATATTCACTACAAAATGGTCCTTTGAGCTGGATACTGACTCACACTCAGTGTGACACAGTGACCTGCTATGGATAGAGGGCCAACCTGAATCGTCCCAACCACCAATGCCATCTGCATCCACTGAACACAGAGCCCAGCGTTTCACCTATAGACTGTATACATTCTTATTTTTAATTAATTAATTTATTTATTTTAATTTAAAAGGGACAATGCATATTCATGAACATATACTTGTAAATACACCAGAATTAGCCCGAAGGTACTTTACATCTGTAGTCCCTGGCAGGTCAAAGAGATAGAAGCAACATATGACAACTTCACACAATAGACAAACTGTCAATGACAATTCATAGGACAAACATGATAAAAACAGCACAGTAAGACACAGTCATGACATACAGCACTGACATTTACAAACAAGCATAACATTAGTTATCACAGATCTGATTTCTCTTAAGCCATCATTTTAGATTGGTTTTAAATGTACTGAGTGTGGCAGAGTCTCTTATTACAGCTGGATGTTGTTGCAGATTTCTGTTCCCTTGACTGAAAACACCTGCTGACTGAATGGTGCGCGTCTATAAGGTGTCACACAGTCGCCTCTGGTAGAGGCTCTTGATACCCTTCCACTAGTACTGAATTTAGGCATAATGAACTCACCCAAAGGTGGTGAAGCGAGTCCATTTAAGACCTTATATACCGAGCAGGCTAGTTTAAATTTTCTAAACTACTAGCAAGGTTCACGCCACAACAAAGAAATACGATAAAGATATTTACTGACGGTGGGTAGATGTGTAGTATAAATAAATAAACAGTAGATGTGCTGTACAAATAGGGCCTCTGGGTAATTTAAGGCATGGTCGAGATGAGCTGTGGTTGGCTGGAGAGGAGGTTGAGGCGTGGTCCAGCTCCTGAATCTAAGTTAATCATATTAACTCCACATTTCTGAAGTATGAGACAATGATGAAAAGATAAAGATTTTCTGTCAAATATTTTTAAAGTTAAAAAAAAAAAAAAGTGATTCCATTGCTTTTATGGTTTATGGGGTGCCTTTTGTAAAGCGGCTCGTGCTGAAAATTACAGCAACATTTTGTCACATTTAGCTTTAAACAATGTTTAAAAAACGGGTGTCAATTTTTAAAATTCAATTTTTTGCACATTTATAACAATATTTGTCATCTTAGAGATATTTTAAATAGTTAAATCCAAATGTTAAATGTAACACCTAAATGTGAAATGTTAAACCTAAATGCTGAATCTAAATCTAAATGTTAAATCTAAATGTTAAATCTAAATGTTAAATCTAAATGTTCAATCTAAATGTTCAATCTAAATATTAATGTTAAAAGTAAATGTTAAATCTAAATGTTAAGTGTCAATGCTAAATGTAAATGTTAAATCTAAATCTAAATCTAAATGTTATATCTAAATATAAATCTAAATGTTAAATCTAAATGTTAAATCTAAATCTAAATCAGAATCAGAATCAGAAAAGCTTTTATTGCCATTGTCAGTGAACACAATTCACAGACTAGGAACTTGCTTTGGTGATATGGTGCAACATAGAACACTGAATAATAATAATAATAATAATAATAATAATAATAATAATAATAATAATAATACAAAGTAGAGATATCACTGTTAGAAAAGGATAATAATAATAATAAAGTATCACTATTTGAAAATAAAGTAAGAGCACGCAAAAAGATTAAGATATATAATAAAAAATAAAAATAGTCAAGTATATACAGAGCATCAGAACAACAGTGCAAACCGACAGTGCAAAAGATCAAGTGACGTGACATGACTTATTTAAGGTGACAGGTGTTATAAAGTGTCCTTAGTACAGGTGTTATAAAGTGTTCATAAAGTGTTTATGAGTCCAACAGCAGAGGGGAAGAAACTGTTCTTATGGCGAGAGGTTCTGGTCCGTATGGACCGTAGCCTTCTGCCAGAGGGAAGTGGCTGGAATAGTCCATGTCCAGGATGAGAGGGGTCAGCTGCTATCCGGCCTGCACGCCCCCGAGTCCTGGAGACGTACAGGTCCTGGAGAGATGGAAGGCTACAGCCAATCACCTTCTCAGCAGAGCGCACAATGCACTGCAGTCTCTGTCTGTCCCTGGCAGTGGCCCCAGCGTACCACACAGTGATGGAGGAGGTGAGGATGGACTCAATGATGGCCGTGTAAAACTGCACCATCATCTGGGCAGGCAGCTTGGCTTTCCTCAGATGCCGCAGGAAGTACATCCTCTGCAGGGCTTTCTTGATGAGGGAGCTGATGGTCGGCTCCCACTTGAGGTCGTGGGTGATGCAGGTGCCCAGGAAGCGGAAGGAGTCCACAGTGGTGATGGAAGAGTCTGTCAGGGTGAGGAGAGGCAGGGGGGCTGTGACTTTCCTGAAGTCCACGATCATCTCCACTGTCTTCTGGGCATTGAGCTCCAGGTTGTTGCTGCTGCACCAGGACACCAGCCGGTCCACCTCCCTCCTGTAGGCAGACTCATCGCCGTCCGAGATGAGCCCGATGAGGGTGGTGTCATCCGCAAACTTAACCAGTTTCACGGAGTCGTGGCTGGAGGTGCAGCAGTTGGTGTACAGGGAGAAGAGCAGGGGAGAAAGTACACAGCCCTGTGGAGATCCTGTGCTTATAGTCCGAGTGTCCGAGACATTCTTCCCCAGCCGCACACACTGCCTCCGGTCCGTCAGGAAGTCAGTGATCCACCTGCAGGTGGAGTCAGGCACGTTGAGCTGGGCGAGCTTGTCCTGGAGCAGAGCAGGGAAGATGGTGTTAAATGCAGAGCTGAAGTCCACAAACAGGATCCTGGCGTAGGTTCCCGGGGAGTCCAGATGCTGAAGGATGAAGTGGAGGGCCAGATTGATGGCGTCGTCTACAGACCGATTTGCTCTGTAGGCGAACTGCAGAGGGTCCAGGAGGGGGGAGGTGAAGGACTTGAGGTGAGGCAGAACCAGGCGCTCAAATGACTTCATGACTACAGACGTCAGCGCCACAGGCCTGTAGTCGTTAAGTCCGGTGATCCTGGGCTTCTTGGGGACGGGAACAATGGTGGACAGCTTGAAGCAGGCTGGGACATGGCATAACTCCAGGGAGATGTTAAAGATGCCCGTGAAGACAGGAGCCAGTTCTTCAGCGCAGTGTCTCAGGGTGGAAGGAGAGACACCGTCCGGACCTGGGGCTTTCCGTGGGTTTTGCCTTTTAAATGTCTTAGTCACATCCTGCTTGGAGAGTGTGAGGGCAGTGGGGGAGGAGGAGGGGTCTGAGGTGGGCTTGGCCGCAATGTCCATTGTAGTCAGTGGGGTGGGGGAGGGGTGTGAGACTTCAAATCTAGCGTAGTAGGTGTTAAGCCTTTCCGCTAGTTGTCGGTCATCCACAGCAGGGGGGGCTTTGGGTCTATAATTTGTGATCTCCTTCAGACCTTTCCAGACAGAGACGGAGTCGTTGGACCAGAACTTCTCCTTCAGATGGTTATTGTATCTCGATTTAGCCTTCTCCACTTCCTTGCTAAATGAGTACTTGCTCTGTCTGTAAGAGTAAGGGTCACCACTTCTGTGCGCCTCCTCCTTCTCCTTCCTCAGCTGCCTCAGTCTGGGTGTGAACCAGGGTTTGTCATTGTTAAATGACACCCTGGTGCAAGATAGAATAATACCATAATAAATGTTAAATCTTAATGTTAAATCTAAATCTAAATGTTAAATCTAAACATTTCGGGTGAAACTAAATATTTAACTAATATGCAAATTCCACTATGGCCACAACAACCAGCCACAAGGGGGCACACTTTGACTGACTTTGACATCGCTTGCTCAGCAAGAGCCTTCTCCCGCCTTCCTCCATCTGGTAGAATCTACAACTGTTCTTATGGTTGGTTACAGCTAACGGAGGATACTCATGGCTCGAAATGAACGGTGTAATAATTCTCTTCTTGGAGACTAAAGTTCACAAAGATGTCGTTTAATCATAACAGTATCATGGTAACATTACCCACATAGCCTTCTCGTGTTAAATAAAAGACTTAGGCTAGCTAGCCGCTAATGTTTTATTCATTTCGAGCCATGAGTAGCCGCCGTTAGCTGTAACCCTAACGCAAATCTCTACCAGCTGCCGTTAGCTAGTTTAGTTAAGTTAGCCTTGACAAGAATCCAATGCTACGTGATTTGGAGAACACAGACACCTACCGAGCTGGCCTGTGGGGGTAGCCCTGTGGTGGTAGCCCTGTGGGGGTAGCCCTGTGGGGGTTGCTGTCGCTGTCATGGTCGCTGTAGAGAAATTCTGGATTGCCGCCAGAACGGCTCTGCCGATGTTTTCTGCTAAGGATGATTATTCAGACATGTTTGCAGACCAACCATAAGAACAGTTGTAGATTCTACCAGATGGAGGAAGGAGGGGGAAGGCTCTTGCTGAAGAAGGATGTCAAAGTCAGACAAAGTGTGCCCCCTTGTGGCTGGTTGTTGTGGCCATAGTGGAATTTGCATATTAGTTAAATATTTAGTTTCACCCGAAACATTTAGATTTAGATTTAGATTTAACATTTAGATTTAACATTTAGATATAGATTTACATTTAACATTTAGAATTAACATTTAGATTTACATTTAACATTTAGGTTTAACATTGACATTTCATATGTAGATTTATATTTAACATTTAGATTTAACATTTAGATTTATATTTAGATATAACATTTAGATTTAGATTTAACATTTAGATTTAACATTTAGATTTAAATTTAACATTTAGATTTAGATTCAGCATTTAGGGTTAACATTTAACATTTAGATGTTACATTTAACATTTGGATTTAACTATTTAAAATATCTCTAAGATGACAAATATTGTTATAAATGTGCAAAAAATTTAGTTTTAAAAATTGACACCCGTTTTTTAAACATTGTTTAAAGCTAAATGTGACAAAATGTTGCTGTAATTTTCAGCACGAGCCGCTTTACAAATGGCACCCCATAATGGTTGTCATGCTTGTCAGTGACCAGTTAGTAATGCAGTATTCAATGTGATCATGCTGTGGAGAAACATTTTAGTTGCATTTTCTGGCAATGATGATCTAATTTGCCTAAAGTTATGAATATTAAAATTAAGAATTTGTGATGTGTTTTTTACGTGTTTTTTAAAAGTTAATCATATTAACTTCACTATCACTTCACTAGCAAGGTCCATGCCACGACAATGAAATATGATAAAGATATTTATGGACGGTGGGTAGATGTGACAGCTGGGGGGAGACTCAGGGTGGGAGCTCCATCTCCAATCCAAAATGGTTGCGCAGCTGTTTCGGAACCCCCAAAAGATGGATTAAGATGAGTGAATGAGGAATGAGGTAAGGAGTTGGTAGAGGACTGATGTACGTATGAGAAGGTGGACACAAGAGGACTGACAGTCGAGGGTCACATTGATTAGGAATGGCAGTCCAGCCGGAAGAGGCAGCTTGGACATGGATCGTGGGAGGAGATTTCTGCTAAGGTTTCTCTTTAGTGGATTGGTTGGAAAGTGTGGAGGGGTCGAATGTGAACCATGCGGAGAGGTACGAGTGCAAGGTTGTGGGGACTGGTTTTAGTGGCCGAAGGAATTATGTTTCCTGAAGAACGGTCCTTGGGAGGTGGAAGTCGAGTGAGATTGACCAAGGAGAAAAAGGGCAACCTCAGAACGATGGAGGAGTTGAAATGACTAGAACTCGTGGGGAATTGACAACTGGAAGAACATGCGTGAGGATGAGGTTCACAACAATGAATGGGAATGCCCCTTCTGGGTTAGTCAGACCCCCAAAGAATGGTGGAATGGTAGGGTGGAGTTCCGATGAAGCTGAAGACTAATTGTGCAACTCAAGGGCTCTGGAAGCTACGCAAGATTAAATGCTGGAGAAACTGGAGCTGCGTCGTGAAGGTGCAATGGAGAAGAATGAGTCAGGAGTGATGTAGAGCGATCGTGACGTGGACCTTCACTGGAGTGGAGATGTTGGGGTTGCACGTGCTGGCATGGATAGTTGTCAGAGGTGACCATCATAGCGCTGATATGTGCTTCAGCATGGATGTGGATGGCAGGCATCGGAACCTGCAGGTGAAGGAAGCACGGCTCGAATTGTTGAATTATGCAGCGAGGGTCGGATGGATGAGGGATGAGGGTCGGATGGATGAGGGATGAGAGAGGAAGGGATGGAGGGAGACCCGTCGTGGGTCGGGAGAGAGGGAGACCTGTAGGGGTCTGGAGGGAGACCCATCATGGGTCGAGAGAGGGGGAGAGGAGGGAGGGAGACCCGTCGTGGGTCAGGAGGGGGGGGGCCCGTGGTGGGTCGGGAGGGAGGAAGGGGAGGGAGATCCGTCGTGGGTCGGGAGAGAGGGAGGGGAGGGAGACCCGTCATGGGTTGGGAGGGAGGGGGACCTCTCATGGGTCGGGAGGGGGAGCCATCGTGGTTCGGGAGGGAGGGGGACCTGTCGTGGGTCGGTCAGCTCGGAACCTGTGGGACAGCTGAGGACCTGAGGGTGGAGGTGCATGCTGGGGGTGTTCGCAGGGCGGCTACAGGTTGGACGCTGGATGGATGAGAGAGGGCGAATGTGGAGACAGTATTAGTCGTCGCGACATGAGAGCAGAGAATGATGAAGGACTGCGATGACGCAGCGTGAGCAGGTGGAGGTGAGGACGAGATGGGGAGAGCATCGCTGAGGAGGCGTATAAAGATAGAACAGTGGTGAAGTCGTGAGCTGACATCGATGGCAGAATTCTCAATCGGGTAAGAGGTGGTAAGCCAAGATGGTGTTTTGGGGCGCATAACCCAGGGTGAGAGCAGAGCTGGGAGGGTCTGAATACCATGACACGTGGTTACCAGCGGCTTAAGCCAGCATGTAAGCCAACATGAGCCGCACGAGCTATAATAGCGTGAGACAGCAAGGGTCGGAATATGAGTTAATGGCGAGCAGGTATAAACGGGTGCTGAATATCGGAATAACAGAAACCGGGTGTAGAGACTGCTTAGGTAGCATGTGTTGGAATAGCATGAGCCAGCATGTGTTGCATGAGCTAGAATTGGCAGATGTGAGTCGGCAGGAGAGGTTGAATACCAAGATGGCATAGTGCTCAGGTGTAGAAACGGGTTAAGCGATCAAATGCATTGGTTATGACATTCCGGAGTGCGAACAAGAATAGTGCGAGTGGGCATAGTGCGAGTGGGCATGGTGGCTCATGTAGGCTGTGCAACGACATGAGAAATTTGGGTGTTGGGGAAGGGGGGTGGGTGGGACGGCAAAAGGTATAGGCCAAAGAGGGATTAGAGGCTCTGCCTATTGTGGGTAGAGCGCAAGAAGCCATTTAGCTCGTGATGACTGAAAAAGAGAAAAAAAGGAATGGGGAGAAGATGCATGTGCATGGGGAATTGTTCAGCCTGCGAGACAGGAATAAGACGAACAGGGCGACCTGATCGAGGTCTAACACTGAGGGAGCAGGCACAGGGGGAGGGACGACCTGCCCCCTCTAGGGGGAGCTGTGGAAGCAGGCTACTTAGCCCCCAGCAGGGGGAGCTATGAGACTGTAGTAGAGGAGAGGTGGGAGTGATGATGTCGGGAGCTGCGTGCGGGAAACATAATTTCTTGATCTAAATGGTTGAAGGTCCTGTCTTGATGTGGCATTAGCCTGAAGGGGCACGGCGGGTGCCGGGCAGTGCCAGACACCTTGGGCGGCGGAGGCCGCGCCAAATGCCGCACTGAATGCCGTGGTTGCCGCAGCCGAGCCGCGCGGAGCCGAGCGCCATAGTTGATGGAGGCTGGGCTGCGCCGAATGCCGTGGTTGCCGAGGCCAAGCTGCACTGAACACCTGAACAAGGAGGGGGAGGCGGACTAGGAGGACAACGTGGATATCCCGTAGATACCGCCAGCTACAGACATATTGACGGTGGACGCACGGCACTCCTTTGAGGCAGAGGTCCACTGTGTAGGCGCAAGCCTCGAGTGTTCGCTGGGTGGCGTGGGCTGTGGGCTGGAACGCCTGCGTTGGAAGATCCGCCAGCTGCAGATCCCTGGATGGGAACCTTGTGGGATCTGTCGCGGCATGAGGAATTCGCGAACTGGAAGGAACTAGGAAACGTGTGGCAGGTCAGTGTTTGAATCTGAAGGGTTGTTAGCAGCCCGGGTCAAGAAAGCAGACACTGACAGTGTTGTCGGGATAGGCTGTATAAATAGGGCTTCTTGGGTAATTGAAGGTGTTGTCGAGATGAGCTGTGGTTAGCTGGCAAGGAGGTTGAGGTGTGGTCCAGCTCCTGAATGTAAGGTAATCATATTAACTCCACATTTCTGAAGTATGAGACAATGATGAAAAGATAAAGATAAATTTTCTGTTAAATATTTTTAAAGTTTAAAAAAAAAAAAAGTGATTCCATTGCTTTTATGGTTGTCATGCTTGTCAGTGACCAGTTAGTAATGCAGTATTCAATGTGATCATGCTGTGGAGAAACATTTTAGCTGC
Source organism: Taenioides sp. WSHXM2023 (assembly GCA_029959045.1). Lineage (NCBI taxonomy): Eukaryota > Metazoa > Chordata > Actinopteri > Gobiiformes > Gobiidae > Taenioides > Taenioides sp. WSHXM2023. The sequence continues at coordinate 31,749,089 of CM057099.1, forward strand.
ATTTTCTGGCAATGATGATCTAATTTGCCTAAAGTTATGAATATTAAAATTAAGAATTTGTGATATGTTTTTTACATGTTTTTTAAAAGTTAATGTGGAGTCCCAGGTAACACCAAGATACTTGAATTCATTTACAAACCGGAGCCCCTCTCCTCTCAGCAACACATTTAAACAAGACTTTGATGGACAAAGTCTTGTCTATCATATATAAATGGACATAGCTAACGCCATTCCAAATAGGAAGTTTGCATGCGGCTCTTCTGGCTCCTTCTGACCCTGGTTCCCATTGACTTACAATGGAATACTGACACCCCTCTCTCTGTAACTGCTGCAGTGAGCCTTGTCATTTTGGTCTTAAAATATTACCCTTCTCTACATGATCCGGGGATTTATTTCCCGCTATTTTGACTGTTAAAAATATCCTATTCACAATATAGAGCCTGGCTCCAAACTGGCCCCTGTAACTGCTAGAATTGCGAGCTTCGACACATAAGTAATCGACCTAAATCTACTAGCTCCAATACCCATACCAGAAAGACTTGTGGTACCGGGACATCTACTCATCCCACAAGATCCCATGTGAGTAGACTCTTTGGGGGCAGTCATGTCTTAAATTTAAGTGCTTACAAGTCATCTTATTTCAAGATAAGGAAGTGAAAGATGAACTAGAGGAGCTAACAAGACAAAGAAAAGAGAGGATTATTTATTATTATAACTTGATGAGAAATGTAAACAAATTGAACAAATGGCAAAAACTGCACAACAAATGCAAAAGGAAGCTCATAAAGAGAAGGAGAGACTGGTCAGGCAAGTAACATTGGACAGGCATATTCACAAGATAAGGAACTTGAATCAGCTCAGTTTGTGTCGAATCTTTCAGGGCAGGATGAATATGAGGATGAGTAGGAGGAAGCCTCTGCTTCTGCAAATGTGGCTACCTCGTCTTTCTATGAGTTGCCTCTGTCCAAAAAATACAGTCCAACGCCTTCAAAAACAATAAATCCTGATTCTACCACTCAGTTAAAGGTTGTATGGAGGATTTTTCTTTTTGTTTCAAATTATGAACGATAGCATTATAGAGATCCAACAGCCTTGTAATTATGATGACCCAAAAAAAAATAATAAAAAAAAAAATCCATCCATCCATCAACTGTGGACGTGGTGGGGCCAGATAAACATTAGCCAAGAGATAACGAGGCTACCTCATTAGGGTGCTGTGGGGGGTGTTGCATGCGCAACATTTGAAAAAGGACAAACAGTCGCTGGATTTCTCATTCTTTGGAAAATCCCCTATACAACCTTTAATTGTAGCTCAAGTTGCCAAGCCTCCTCAAACTCTTCCCACAATACCCCAAATGCAGCAGCCTGCAGCATCCGCCCTAAGCTACGCACTGCCCACTTCCCAGGCACCTTCACCAGCTGCACATCTTTCAGTCACCACTTACCTGCCCAGGTAACGCTAACCTCTCATGCCACTAACATAGCTGTGCCCATAGACTTTGGCCAAATCTCTGTATCTGTGCCTGCTAATGTAATACACAGCCAGGCTACATCACCTGTTCAGCCTCAGTCTAAATACTCACAATCACAGAATGCAAATGTGACAGATTTGTCAATAGCCTCTGCTTATGGTGTTCCTTGCCCAACACTCTCTGTATTTAAGAGTGGCAGAGAGAGTGATTTTGCCCAATTAAAATGGGTTTAGACAATTTACTTACCAGACATTCTCATCTGACAGAACAATTTAAATATCAAATACTAATATTAATCCTAAATGCTCCCGTTATTCGTATTGGTGATGTAGAAGCATTTCACTCTCTGTCCATTCGCCAGTAGGAATGATGCTCTCCCTAGAATGTCCAAATGGTCCCGAAATCAAATGTGGCTCTCAAGTTGTCCGGCTCCTCAGTAAACTTCTTGTACAGTCAGAGATGGATTTGTTGAGTATTGTATCCATGTAACCATGGCATTATAACTGGTTGATCAAACATACTCTCTCCATGACCCCTTTCCATCAGGCTACAGTCAAAGGCTAGGGCTAAACGCATATCTGACAGACCTATTGAACTGTACAAAGCAGAAAAGCCCCAATCTGTCAAAGAACGTCAACCATCCCGACAAGTGTCATCTGTCTACATGTCCACCACATCTGCCAGCATGCCACCCAGCAGTACTGTTATCTCTACTAATGACTCCACAACGGTAAATAAACCTAAGCCATACTGTCCTTACTGTAATGTCAGAGATCACTTCCTTAACAAATGCACGTTGAAAAGGCCATGTAATGTTTGTAAGGTACCAAATAAACTCTGTTCAGTTGACAAATTAAATTTCTCCTTTTGCAACATAATGTTTGTGATTTGACTATTCTCCATGATGCCAATTTAAGCAGAAGGGCCACAGTAATATTCATTTCCCCACAAGAACTCCTTTATTTAAATAAACCCAACTATTCCCAGAAAATCATGCTAAAGGTAGTCAAGGTATGTCTAGGTCAAGGTATTGTTATGTGCTGTGAGGCAAAAGATGCAGCAGGTTAATGGATCTTCAGTGTGTTTCCAGATTTCCCCTGCAGTGCAACCAAGTCAGAAATATGACATTAATGGGGCCTTTATTGCAGATAATCATGGACTGTCAGAACGCACATATCAAGTGAAAACGCTGCAGGAACAGTTTGATTATCTAAAGGACATTCCATTACAGCCTATTGACCATGGATGTCCCTTTGTACTTATTGGCTCAGATTTTGCTCACTTAATCACACCAACTGAACCGGTACTAGTGGGGCCCCCTGGTGGTCCCATGGTGATACATACCAAATTGGGATGGGCATTACAAGGGCCAGCTAGCCTAATTCCAGATCAGCATAACCTGTCCTTCACAATGGCCACGCCAACTTGTTTCAAAAGTGAACTCCTCAGAGACTAAGCCAGATTGATACTTTGCCCTATGTGAATGAAAAGACAGCACAGGGATCAAAACAAGACCAACTCTCCCTCTCGCTATTACAGTCGAATACTATAAAATTTGAGGTACTGTAGATGGTGTACAGCATTATGCTACTCTCTTATTGAGAGTTCTAAATAATCCACCTCTCCAAGCTCAACCAGAGGCTGTATGACTCGTCTCCATGACACTGAAAGACGCTTGTCCAAAGATCCAAAAATAGATGAGATCTATCAAATGGAAATAAGTAAACTTCTGGATGCTGGTTATGTCAAAAAGATACACAGTGAGCAAATTAGTCAATCACAGGAAACATGGTACTTCCTTCATCACATTGTTGAACATAATAAGCTCAGAGTTGTATATGATGGCTGATTTGAATATAATCAACAAAAACTCAACAAATGACTCCTCCCTGGTCCAACTATAGGCTCCTCTCTTGTTGGAGTTCTCCTCAGGTTCCACCAAAACAGTGATGCCTCAGAACATGTATATGATGCTGTTGCTTACTTTCAGAAAAGAAATGAAGAAAGACATGTCAGCTTTGTTATGGCCAGATCTCGCATACCCCCAAAAACACCAACTGTCCATTCCCCGTCTTGAGTTATGCGCTGCTCTATCTGGTGCCCAACTTGCTCATCTTCTGTGTAATGAACTGACCATCCCAATCCAATCAGTGAATACTGACATGGATAAGTTCTGAATCATGTCGCTGTGAGGTTTTTGTTGGCACAAGGAAATACAAACTGAAATACAAACACTGGCAGATGCAAACAACTGGAGATATATTGACTCAAAACAACACTACAGATGACATAACAAGGGGAAAAACTCTCCTGCATCACTATCACTGCATAATAGGTGGAGCCAAGGACCTCCCTTTCTCCTTCTAGTCCACAGTTGTGACCAGCAAATCCTTGTTCCAGTTGAAAGTGAGCCAGAAGAGGAGCTTAGGGAGTTAATGTTTTGTGGCACAGTGAACATGAACTTACCTTGCAAACAAATATGATAACTGGAATAACTTTGTAAATGAAACCAAAACTCTGCTTTTAGGATGACAAGTTAAACAGTGTTGAATGTTACATTCAATGTGAAAAGCTTCTCCTGCAACAAGTGCAAGTGGACTGCTTCCCAGATGAATGTGTTGCTTTAAAAGCAAATAAACTTATACCAAAAAACAGCAAACTCTCTCTCCTGAATATGACCCAGCTATTAAGCTTATTACAGTTGGTGGCCAGCTCCGGAGAGCAGACAATCTTGATTGTGAAAGCCTCCACCCTTTTGTCCTGGACCCTTGTCATACCATCACCAAACTATTAATCAAACACTATGATGAACTTCATCCTGGTCCTGAACACTTACTAGCAGAAATGAGACAAAAATACTGGATTCTACGTGGTCAATACGCAAACATCAGCACCAGTGTCAAACATGTCAGAAGTGGAGAACAAATCCAGTCTTTCCAAAAATGGCAGACCTCCTACCAGCAGGACTCGGGTTGTCAAAACCAGCATTTTGGTCCCCAGGAATGGACTGCTTTGGACCATTTAATGTAACAGTAGGTCGTCGTACAGAGAAAAGGTGGGGCTTGCTTTTCAAATGTTCAACTACATGCTGTGTACACATTGAACTCTCAACAAACTGGATGCTGAAACATTTCTAATGGCAGATTTGTATCACGCAGAAGAAAACCCTTTGAACTAATCTCTGATTGAGGCACAAATTTCAAAGAATGGGAGGCAGAACTCATGTATGCATTTGAAGCTATGGTTCCTACATTAAAACAAGGCCTTGCCCAGTCACAGGTGCATTTCAGGTTTAACCCACCATCTGATCCACATTTTGGTGGAAGCTGGGAAAGAGAAATCAAATCCATCAATTCTGCGTTGAATGAGGATTTAGGAAACCAAACTACGACAGATGTTGTCCTAAATTTGAATTGAATTGTCAAATTCTAGCTGACAGATTTTGTATAGCCTATCTTCTTACTTTACAGAGCCAGACAAAGTGAATGGTTGACCAAAAACCTGAATCAAGGATAAGTTGCAATGCTTATTGACCCTCAGTCCCCTCGTGCATCACTGCAACATCTACTGTCTCCTGGTGGTCTGTGGCTCCAGTTTGAACCTGTATTCACTACACTTGGAATTAACTGAACATCTTTTTGTGATTCACTGAGATGATTAAAAGTATAATAAAAGTAAGATTTAGATTTGATTTCTTAAAGGGGGGTATTTTACTTCTATGAGGTATTACCTCCTAACACATAACAGATTTAGATCACCATATTACCTTTGATTGTTTTGAGAGGGGGTGTTACACATTCACCCAAAACAATGTATCAACAAGTTTGATTACGTTTCACTTTTTCTGACTCTCTGAGGTTTCAGGCATCAGGTTTGTCAAGTTGCTGTGTACAGTTTTGCAACATGTTTTCGTATATTTATGGAGGATAGTCGTGTGGGAGCATGGGTGAGGTCGGCTTTTGGATGGAGCCTTGTACAGAATCTTACTGCAAACATATAGTACATGGATGACATCTAAAACTTCTTCAGGCATGTTTTTGATGAGGGAGCAATGTTCTAATATGTTAGAAAGCTAAAAGTGTGTGCGTGCGTGTGTGCTGAGTATGTATGTACGTATGTGTGCATGCGTGTGTTGGGACATGTGCTGGAGTCATTACAGAGCCGTTACATCAGAGACAGGCATGACACGAGCTGATGAGGCAGTGGAGCAGAGCAGAGCAGTGGAGTGCATACAGACCAACACAACGCACTATCTTCTACGGAAGAAGGTGAGCTGCCCTGTCTGCTCTTGTCTCCTCCTGTCTGCTCCTGTCTACTCTTGTTTGCTCCTGTCTGATCACTCACCAGCTCAAGTGAATGACCTATCCAAAAATTGCACTCAAGTAAGAGTAACGTTACTTCAAAATAATACTGTCATCTATACTATTGTCAATCAATACTCAAGTCAAATAGAAAGTAGTGGTCTAAGAATGTACTACTCAAGTAAACTATCTGGAAGTAACATTATTATTATTATTATTATTATTATTATTATTATTATTATTATTATTATTATATTAATGAATGCAATGTGAAGGACAAAACATTAAATAATGACACAAAAATGAAACAAACTAATCATATCTGAAGGATAAACACATTTCAAATCATTTCATATTGTGACATAAAGCTTTTGTAAAAAAAAAAAAGTCTTGTAGACTTACAGTAAGACGAGGAAGTAAGAGTAAAAGTATACTACTAGAAAAGTACTTGGGTAACTTTAAACATTCAAGGTCACTGAGTAACTGAGTATGGCCCTCCCCCTCTGACTCCAGTGTCCCAGTGAGTGTCCTCATCCAGGGCCACAGTGTGGACACACAGCTCCTCAGAAGCCTCCAGTTTATTCTATGCTCTGTTATCCTCCAGGGACATCTGTCTGCATTTGACCCATCCTCTAGCAGCAGTGGGTGACCACAGTACAGCAGTCCCAGTGTTAGGACTGTGGCTCTGGTCTGTGGCTCTGATCTGTGGCTGTGGTCTGTGGTTCTGATCTGTGGCTCTGGTCTGTGGCTCTGGTCTGTGGCTCTGATCTGTGGCTCTGATCTGTGGCTCTGGTCTGTGGCTCTGGTCTGTAGCTCTGATCTGTTGCTTTGATCTGTGGCTCTGGTCTGTGGCTCTGATCTCTGGCTCTGATTTGTGGCTGTGATCTGTGGCTCTGGTCTGTGGCTCTGGTCTGTGGCTCTGATCTGTGGCTCTGGTCTGTGGCTCTGATTTGTGGCTGTGGTCTGTGGCTCTGGTCTGTGGCTCTGATCTGTGGCTGTGATCTGTGGCTGTGGTCTGTGGCTCTGATCTGTGGCTGTGGTCTGTGGCTCTGGTCTGTGGTTCTGATCTGTGGCTCTGGTCTGTGGCTCTGGTCTGTGGTTCTGATCTGTGGCTCTGATCTGTGGCTCTGGTCTGTGGTTCTGATCTGTGGCTGTGGTCTGTGGCTCTGATCTGTGGCTCTGATCTGTGGCTGTGGTCTGTGGCTCTGGTCTGTGGTTCTGATCTGTGGCTTTGGTCTGTGGTTCTGATCTGTGGCTCTGATCTGTGGCTCTGGTCTGTGGCTCTGATCTGTGGCTCTAGTCTGTGGCTCTGATCTGTGGCTCTGATCTGTGGCTCTGGTCTGTGGCTCTGATTTGTGGCTGTGGTCTGTGGCTCTGGTCTGTGGCTCTGATCTGTGGCTGTGGTCTGTGGCTCTGATCTGTGGCTCTGATCTGTGGCTCTGGTCTGTGGCTCTGATTTGTGGCTGTGGTCTGTGGCTCTGGTCTGTGGCTCTGATCTGTGGCTGTGGTCTGTGGCTCTGGTCTGTGGTTCTGATCTGTGGCTCTGGTCTGTGGTTCTGATCTGTGGCTCTGGTCTGTGGCTCTGATCTGTGGCTCTGATCTGTGGCTCTGATCTGTGGCTCTGATCTCTGGGTCTGATTTGTGGCTGTGGTCTGTGGCTCTGGTCTGTGGCTCTGATCTGTGGCTCTGGTCTGTGGCTCTGATTTGTGGCTGTGGTCTGTGGCTCTGGTCTGTGGCTCTGATCTGTGGCTGTGATCTGTGGCTGTGGTCTGTGGCTCTGATCTGTGGCTGTGGTCTGTGGCTCTGGTCTGTGGTTCTGATCTGTGGCTGTGGTCTGTGGCTCTGGTCTGTGGTTCTGATCTGTGGCTCTGGTCTGTGGCTCTGATCTGTGGCTCTGGTCTGTGGTTCTGATCTGTGGCTGTGGTCTGTGGCTCTGATCTGTGGCTGTGGTCTGTGGCTCTGGTCTGTGGTTCTGATCTGTGGCTCTGGTCTGTGGTTCTGATCTGTGGCTCTGATCTGTGGCTCTGATCTGTGGCTCTGATCTGTGGCTCTGGTCTGTGGCTCTGATTTGTGGCTGTGGTCTGTGGCTCTGGTCTGTGGCTCTGATCTGTGGCTGTGGTCTGTGGCTCTGATCTGTGGCTCTGATCTGTGGCTCTGGTCTGTGGCTCTGATTTGTGGCTGTGGTCTGTGGCTCTGGTCTGTGGCTCTGATCTGTGGCTGTGGTCTGTGGCTCTGGTCTGTGGTTCTGATCTGTGGCTCTGGTCTGTGGTTCTGATCTGTGGCTCTGGTCTGTGGCTCTGATCTGTGGCTCTGATCTGCGGCTCTGGTCTGTGGCTCTGATTTGTGGCTGTGGTCTGTGACTCTGGTCTGTGGCTCTGATCTGTGGCTGTGGTCTGTGGCTCTGATCTGTGGCTGTGGTCTGTGGCTCTGGTCTGTGGTTCTGATCTGTGGCTCTGGTCTGTGGCTCTGATCTCTGGCTCTAATCTGTGGCTCTGGTCTGTGGTTCTGGTCTGTGGCTGTGGTCTGTGGCTCTGATCTGTGGCTCTGGTCTGCGGCTCTGGTCTGTGGTCTGTAGGCTTTGGCTCTGGTGCTGCTCAGAGCCTCTGTTATCCTTCTCCTCCATCTTGGTCTATTTTTGCCTGTCTCAGTGTTTTTTGTCTTGTCGCTGAGTTTTGCTGCATTGCCACGCTCAGCCTGTCTCCATGGCAACAGCTGTGGACACAAGCATGCTGTTCTGAGGCTGGGGTTATGCTGAGAGCATGTCACACGCCCACCTCTAATATCCACTATTATCTGTCACTCCAGCCTCCTCAGCTCCTGTCATCATGGCAACCAATAGCTACAACGCCTGCATGAGGCATGTGCATTTCCAGAAATGCTCATTCTGAAGCTCTGTGGCAGAGTGGTTAGCCCCATCTTTTCACAGCTAGTTGGTAGTAAAACTCATGTTACAGGTTTATCCAGAAAAAGAGGAGCCTCTGGATCAGGGGATGATCTGCAGGGTGTTAGGTGCTGCACAGCAGGTCTCCTCAGAGGCACTAGAGCCTGGGTCAAATGCAGAGAGTCGTTCTGCACCAGCCAGTGCTGATCTGTCACACTGTGGATGGTGTGTTTGTATAGATCTCCAGTGGTATCTGCAGCGCCCCCTGGCGTCATTAGAAATGTCAAATATTATAATGAAAACACTATTATCAGATGTGTGGCTCGTGTAAGACACTGGTCACATTCTGAACTGAGGTGAACCACAGGCCCGTGCACAGTGTTCATCTCGCGGGTTTTTGTATTCCCGTCACTCTGGAGGGATTTTCAGTTCAATGAACTGCGCGTGTGCTCGTTTGAACGTGTGTCGCTTTTATTGAATCGTTAGCTATCGCTGGGTGTAATAGCTTAGTTGTTTGGGCTGCGTTCATCGTTACCGTGAGACGCTCAGCTGCGCCACGATCTGTCGCACTTTTGCGTGTCTCATTCTGCACGCACTATCTCATACCTGTGTTCACTATCGTTATTCTTTTGACCGGACCGAGTTGCCTTGGCAACCGCGTGACCACGACGCTCAAATCAACGCAAGCGCTAATGTCATCAAGTGTGGTAATGAGGCGCGTGCCCTTCAGTCCTGTCTGACACGAGCCCAAGTCCGCGGTCCGTGACATTATGGTAAAAAAGACGCGCATTCATGTACACACACGCGCGTGGTGCTGTTCATGCGCCACTCACATTCACCTGTTTATACCTGAGCACTCTGACATTTCTCTGTGATGCGGCAAACATCAACACTGCATCTGAGACGCTGTGAAAGTCGCGCTGATTGTCATGTCGCGCGCATCTTGGCGCAAGGTGCCGTGGCTTCACGCGCACACACACATGCATCATACATCATACATCACTCCCGCGGACACTCACATTCCTCGCAGCCGGTGCAGGACGTGTGCTGGCAGGTCCACTATTTCCTCGGTGCTCTGCCGCTCCAGCCGCCCCTCCGTCGTGTGCCGCGGTGCCGCTGTCTCTCTCATGTCTGCCCGCTGCTCCGCTCCGTGCTCCGCTCCGTGCTCCTGCTCCGCTGAGGATGCGCCCCCGTTTAGCCCTTGCTCCAAGGCGCTCTGCTCTTTCTCTCTGTGTGTCTGCTCTGTCTCTCCGCCGCTGTCCACCTCTCCAGCGGCGCTCATCGCATTTTCTGAGTGCGGTGCGCGCGTTTCCGAGCCGTGCGCGTCCTCGTGCGCGCAGGCTATGTGCTGGTGTATTCCAAAGTCTCCTTCCGAGGCATCAGTATTCAGCGCTTCTCCCCCCTCCTCCCTGCGCAGGTCCGCCGCTGCTCCCGGGGCATGTGCACACTCTCCCGCGGGCTGCCCTTGTGGTTCTCCGTTGTCCTCCATGCGCTCCGCTGCTCCGGACGGCTCGCCCGTGTCTGGGGAAACTTTACATCCCTGCTCGTGTTTGTTGTCGCCCGTTGTCGCCGCACTTTCGCTGCCTCTCTTCTCATCCATATTCATGCGTCCTGGAGGGAGGACTTGGCTCTGACTTTTCTCCTCCTCCTCTCCATCCTGGCACCGCGCGCCTCTCCGCTCTTTCCCGCCTGTTCTCTCTCTCTCTCCTCGTGGTTTCCTCATCTCTCTCTCTCAAGTCGTCGAAAAAAAGCAGTTTAAGCTTTTTAAGCAGTTTGAGCAGATTGAGCAGTGGTGTGAGGCATTCGATCAAAACCTAAAGGTTAAATGTAAAAAAAAGAAAAAAAAGAAAGAAAAACATGAATAAACGTAAAATATAATAACAGCTCTTTGACATTGGAACTACACATGTTTGAGTTGCCCCCTGCAGTGGAGCCGGACCGGAGGTTTCTGCAGGACAGTAACTTTGAAAATGGCAGGTGTCTCCTGTCAGACTGACGGGAGGGGGATGTTGATTGGACAGTGCAGGGCTGGCTGCAGAGGAGTGGGTGGTGGGTTTGGGTGCTGGGGTCTAATGGTGAGAGGCGGACATCCCAAAGCATCGCCGTGGAAACGCTGCAGAGAGGAGCAGAGCCGGATGCTGAGATGGAGGAGTGTTTCCGTGGAAACATGTTGCTAAGAGTGATGGAATTCTGCCTCTGGATTCAAACCCAACTTTAGCCTCACAGAGACACAAGCTGCACTGATGTCATCCTGACACTGCCCCCTGCAGGCCGCAGCAGGCCCAGCACCTGCATAGACTTAAGCTACGTATCACAGGTTCTGATGATTCTCTTATTTGGACTTACTTTGGTGGGTAAAACCTGTTGTAAATATAAATAATTTCACACAAGTTGCACAGAAATCAAGACTGAATTTGTGAAGAAAAGATGAAAATTACAGCAAGTAGAGAGTTCTATTTAGAGAGTTCCATTGATGACATCACAGTGGAAGAATTCTATCCAAAGGTTAAGCACAATTTAAACAAGAAACACATTCTTTTCAGATACTTGAAACATGATTTCAACAAAATAAACGTGTTCCTTTTCATTTTATTTGTCAACCAGGAGGTAAAATTTGTGTGTTTGTATGCAGGTGGGTGAGACTGTGCATGTGACTGTTTGGTTGTGTGGGGTAGGGCAGTTGTGGGGTTTGGGTGGGTGGGATGAAATGTGGGATTGTTTTTAATTAGAAAGCACTTTGTGATATATTTTTTTGTATGAAAAGCACTTTTTAAATAAAGTTTGTTTGATTGATTGACTGAACATTCCAGGCAAAACCACCTTTTCAAGAGACAAGCACAAAAGTTAAAGTGCACCTTTAAATTATATGTCTAATGTGATTGTCATAGTAATTAAAGGTCCTATATTACGCGAACCCCCATAGCCTTGAATCCACATAACATAACACACTTCCACAAATCAAATCACAGTCAGAAACTACTAGGTGCATCCAAATGGTTAAATGCACTTAGGAAGTTCCTTTCTTTATCATTGACCCGGACGTGTGTCATCATCCGCCATGAGGACCATCTGTATTGATCAGTGAGGTTAGAAAGGAGTAAGGCAAGGAGCAATTATGCTTCTTTTCATAGCTCCTTTAGCATAGGAAGCTCAGGAGATTCCTAACCAGAGGTAAGAAGCTGAGATATCTCACAAACCACTGCGCAGATCAAAACAAAAGTTTCCAAATACTCATTTACAAGTTATACACTCCTATAGATTTTTAATTGAAATCTTCTGCATAAATAAACTGAACTTTACAACATGTAAAGTAAGTAAATTTACAACACGCCACTTATGCCACTGATGCAGTCTGTCGGACTAAAGGACAGGACTCAGTGGAACATTTGTGTTCTTTCTGTGACGGGATGTGCTGCTGATAATGAGTCTGTTCGTCCATTGTGGTTCATGTTAAACTTTTAAGAAATTATATGTGTATGTGTAGGTCATATGTGTGCAGGTCATACATGTGCAGGTCATACGTGTGCAAGTCATATGTGTGCAGATTTAGTGCAGCTTTTTATTTAACAGCAGTCATTTCACTCATGTACAGCGACTTTATTTATGTCAGCTCCCATTGTGATGAAAAGACTGAAAGGTTTAAATAATACTCAGGGCAGTAGTGGAGGATGGTGCGCTTGTTGTAGTCTGTTTTCTGGAAGTTTTCCGGATTCAGCTAAAGCAGCGATAGTTCCTTCTACTCACTGCTCTTCCTCCTCCTTAGTCCTTATAGTTGACCACATGAAGTAGCTCTCAGAGGTCAGCGAAAAGGAGAAGGAAGGACCAGGAAGGAGGTATTTTCGGATGGAGCCCCACCAGTACCTAAACCTAGCAGCACCTGTGCTACCTTTTTCAGCCCCTTTTAAATGCTGACAGGCACTGGCAGATAAAGCCCACAGTGCCACCTTGTGGAGAGAAAGTACATTTTGGTGTGCAGGAGCACAGCAATTACCAAACTGAACCAGACGGAGCCAAATGCAACAACATTAATTTTTCCAAGTAGCTCTAAGCATCCATCATTCCTGCACAATTTTCCACCGTTTAAGTTTGAACATTTTCATTTGTTTCTCATGTACAAAAGAAACTGCCTTTTCCATGTTTACATTCTGCACACACTTTTCCCTTAAAAAGAAATGGTCTCAGACTGCACTCAGTCTGTTCATAACAGTCAGTTTGTAAGAGTCTGTTCATAGCAGATCCACCTGCAACCTGAGCCCCCAGACCTTTGTGTAATACACTCACTAGGACCTTCACCCCTCTCCATTTACTGTCCTTCTGTAGAGGACCATCTGAAGGTCTCTGGTGTTGAGCCTTCACCATGTGGACTACTGCCACGCCCACCACTGCCATAAAAAATCTGATAACATGCCATATACTGTATCTATGTAATCAGAGGAAACTCAGCAGAACAGCCAGATCATTCATTTTCAGATTAAATGAGCACAGCTCAATTAAAAAGCAAATATGGCTGCAAATGTTACAACCTAGCTGCATTGTCAAATGCTAGCTTTATAGACTAAGCTTCTGCTAAAACAATTCTAATGCATCTGTACATATGAAAGTTATATCAATGGAAAGCATAAAATCACCTTGTCTATCCCTTAACTATAACCAAACTAGAAGTCAAAAGGTGCAGCCAGAATAGGTGAAAAAATGTAATAATAATAATAATAATTATTATTATTATTATTATTATTATTATTATTATTATTATTTCCCCAGACTCAGTTTTGGCAAATGACCACATGTTTGAGGTACTTTGATATTGTTTTCAGCCTGTGGCCCCTCCCAGCCCTTGTGGCCCCACCTTCATATGTTGCCGGCGACCATTTTGCTAGTGTTAGCATTAGCATTATTGCCATGTACCGTGTAAATGTATAAAAACAATCCAGCAAAAACATTTTATGCTGGTATAGTGCCTATTTGTCACTCTACCAGCATAAAATGGAAATTATGAAAATTTGAGAACTACACTGCGTTGATGCAAATTATATTTTTCTCTGATTTTGCCAAATTGTCAATATAAATGACAGTCATCATAATTTTCAAGTCATCAAAACAATTCAAATGTTATTGAACAAACCTCCCAATGTTTTTTTTTTTTTTTTTCAAAAATAAAAACTTAAAATGCACTGTTCCAAATTATTCTGCACAACAGGGTTTCAAACCATGTTACTGTTGTAAAGAACTGAAAATGGTCATTTGTTTATTTTTCAATAAGAAGCATTAGCATATTACTGAAATGAACTTGTGAGTTTGTGGAGAGTTTCTGCTTGAATTTCTTTGCAGGATGTCAGAATAGCCTCCCAAAGCTGCTGTTTGGAGGTGAACTGCCTCCTGCCCTCATAGATCTTTCACTTGAGGAGCTCCAAAGGTTCTCAATAGGGTTGAGGTCAGGGGAGGATGGGCCACACCATGAGTTTCTCTTCTTTTATGCCCATAGCAGCCGATGATGCAGAGGTGTTCCTTGCAGTATGAGATGGAACATTGTCATGCATGAAGATGATTTTGCTATGGAAAGCACAGTTCTTTTTTTTGTATCATGGAAAAAAAGTGGTCAGTCAGAAACTCCACATACTTTACAGAGGTAATTTTCACACCTTCAGGGGCCCTAAAGGGGCCGACCAGCTCTCTCCCCATAATTCCAACCCAAAACATGACTCCACCACCTCCTTGCTGACATCACAGCCTTGTTGGAACCAACCATCCACCACTCCATCTATCTGGACCATCCAGGGTTGCATGGCACTCAGTGAACAAGACTGTTTGAAAATGAGTCTTCATGTATTTCTGGGCCACTGGAGCCGTTTCTGCTTGTGAGCATTGTTTAAATGTGGTCGAATAGAAGGTTTATGCATAACTGCCTCTGGAGGATCCTACACCTTGATGTTCGCGGGACTCAAGAGGCACCAGCAGCTTCTCTTAATCCGATGTATTTGTCTGGCAGAAACCTTCATCATTGTGTCTTTATCTGCACAAATCTGTGTGTGCTCTGAATCAGCTACAACATGAGTTTCACTGAAAAACAAACAATTTGCATAATAATTTGGAACACAGTGTAATTAATTACTAATTATTATTTTTGTTGTTTATATTATTATTATTTATTTATTTATTTTTATTTACACAACTCAAAACCAGCTTAGCTTTAGCTTTATTATGGGTGAAATTGTGACATTAATTGTTTGAAAATGTTATTAAATGTTATTTACTGACCTTGTGTATCAAAATTAGCTTTTTTCTCAATAAATTATTTATTCTGACAAAATCTGATGATGCCATTTGGCATATGGGTGGCATATGGGCACCAGTTTGGCTTAGGACGCCTGGACTTTTTCCTACTAAAAACAGTGTAAAATGTACATATTTTGTTTTATCTGCACCAAATTTGGCACATGATCTCATGTTGTTTTTACAGTTCATAGGTCTCCCAGAAGGTACATTCAAAGTTTAAAAGGCAATTTTCAGTTTTAATTTTATATTTTTTGTCAGGCGGAATTGAAAGGGTTGTGTTTGAGTCTAGTGTACTTATTACTAATGTTATATAATGTCATTATTTAACACATTAAGTGTTAAATAATGCAAAAAGCATTATGTGTTAGCTTCACTTAGACACCAAGATCATCCATGTGGGCCATGTACAGGCTGAGAAAACCCTCAAATTATATGTACTTTTCCTTTCCCGAGGATTTGAATAAACAAGGATTTAGGGCTTAACAGGTTAAGAGTTCTAAGTTAAAGCAGGACTCACGAGGCATTTGTGAGTGTTTGGCTTTGACTAGAAGTAGAGTTTCAGGGCACCACTCAACAAATGTTGAGAAATATTACCAATCCAATATAATCAATTATCTAAGTTAATCAATTAATTAATTAATTATTAATTAAACAATTTTTCTGAAGGTTCTGGATGCTTGGCGCACTATGCACCCATAATTGAAAGATTTCACCTATTTCTCTCCTAGGCATCACTCCTTCTCTCGCATTGATTATATTTTTGTCTCATCTAATTTATATGACAAGACATCTGATCTGGTCTTTCTTCCAATGTCTCTTTCGGATCACAAGGCTGTGATAGGGAAGGTGGTGTTGCTTCCTGATTCAAAAAGGGCTACGCGCTGGCAGTTTAATTGCACACTTTTGGAAAATGCAGAGTTTGTAACCCAAATGATAGCTTATATAAATGAATTTTACTACTTTCAATAAGGCGTCAGTGGATGATCCTGGAATATTCTGAGAGGCATTAAAATGCAGTATTAGAGGAAAAACAGCTTTGCTTCCAACCTAAATAAATCCACACTCAAGCATATTCAAACGTTAGAAAAATAAATTTTAGTAGTAGACCAGCTTTGATATATAATCCCTCTCCTGACTTAATACTCAGGAAAGAGTTACTTAATAAACAACTTAATCACTTGCTTACAAAAAGAGCAGAGAATACACCGTACAAGACAAAAATTTTATTTAAACGGGTCCCCGCCAAGCCGTGAGCTCACTATGAAACTCAAGACCTGTGAAAATCTCTTTAACATCTACTCAATCAAATCTAATACAGGTGAACTGACTACAAATCCTAAAGAAATAAATAATGATGAAATAAATTTCACTGATTTCTACACCTCATTATACACATCAGAAACTATTTTTAATGAGCAAGCAAACTTGAATTACTTAAATCCTCTGCATCTTCCTAGCCTCACAGGACAGAAACATTCCAGTCTGGAGTCTCCCATCACACTCCCATAACTTTTCAAAACCCTGAAATCCATGAACTTGGGTAAGTCACCTGGATTGGATGGCCTACCTCCTGAGTTCTATTTGACATTTTGGTCCCAAATAGGACCTTTGCTCCTTGAGATGATCCATTCCTCAATAACTAGGGGGTCATTTAACATAAATACTAATATTGCAATTATCTCTTTATTGTTAAAAAAGGACAAGGACCCAACAGAGTGCTCAAGCTATAGACTGCTTTCTTTGCTAAATACAGACATAAAAATATACGCTAAGGTTTTAGCCTTCAGACGGAAACCTCTTGTGAACAATCTCATCCATATAGACCAGACAGGGTTTATCAAAACTCGCCTTGCATCTGATAATGTGTGCCGCCTGCTACACATGATAGAACACACCCATAGCCCCAACTCTGCTGTCCTTTCACTGGACACAGAGAAGGCCTTCAACCACCTTGAATGGCATTTGTTATGGTCTACAGTCCCTGACAAAAGTCTTGTCGCTTATCCATTTTGTAGAAACAAAAGCTTATAACCTGACTTTAAATTAATCGATTGGTTTTAGAAATGTCTCATATGAAAGCTAAAACCCTCCCAAATTATGCTCAATGTACTAAAATAAATTTGCTTCACTGAAGAAAGATTGATCATTTAATGAACACAGAAAGGTCAGATTTTGGCAAGACAAAAGTCTTGTCGCCTACAGAAAATTGAAAAAATAATTTACTTCAAATACAAAAATATGTTGCATAACGTCAGTGAATTAAGTAGTGGTGCTGTGAGATCCATATTTAATATCTTGTATGACTTCCATGAGCTTGAAGGACTGCATCCATGCGGTTCGACAATGATTCATACAATTTGTTGATGAAGTCATCAGGAATAGCAAAGAAAGCAGTCTTACATGCCTCCCAGAGTTCATCAAGATTCTTTGGTTTTGCCTTCCATGCTTCCTCTTTCATTCTACCCCAGACATGCTCAATGATCTTCATGTCTGGTGACTGGGCTGGCCAGTCCTGGAGCACCTTGATCTTCTTCGCCTTGAGGAACTTTGATGTAGAGATAGAAGTATGCGATGGAGCACCATCCTGCTGCAAAATTTGACCCCTTTTATGGTTGGGAATGTAAGAGGTAGCTAATACTTCTTGATATTTTAGGCTATTGATATTGCCTTCCACCCTGCAAATGTCTCGCACACCCCCATACTGGATGCAACCCCAGACCATGATTTTTCCGCCACCAAACTTAACTGTTTTCTGGGTGAATCTTGGATCCATGCGGGCTCCAGTAGGTCTCCTGCAATATTTGCGGCGGCTGTGATGTAATTCAACCGAGGATTCATCTGAGAAATCCACCTTCTGCCACTTTTCCAATGTCCATCCTTTTATCAGGCTGTGGGCCTTGGCAAATGCCACACGGTTTTTTAATTGCCTTTTGTTTAGTGCTGGTTTCTGTGCACTGATTCGACCATGGAGGCCATTTCGAGACAGAATTCTACAAACTGTTCTGGTTGACACAGGGACTTGAGGTGACCAGGCCTGGTGGAGCTCTGCTGCAGTGGAAAAGGGGCTGGCCTTGGATTTTCGAATCAACAAACGGTCCTCCCGAGCAGTTGTCTTGCGGGGTCTGCCGGACCTGGGCTTGTCAAAAACATCTCCAGTCTTTTCAGATCTTTTTCTTATTCTTTGTACTTGACGCTGAGACACATTGAAGGTGTCAGCCACCTCAGCAGTGGATCTGGTCTTCAGCCTCTTGATAATTAACGCTTTGGTCTCAGGGTGGATCTTAGGCATGTTGTCAGAGGTCAAGTTGCAGTTGATGTGAAGGTCTGGTGTGCTGGGGTTCTTTTTATACACACCCACTAATTGATTGATCAGTAACTGATCACAGGTGAGGCTGTAATCTAGGATTGGGTGCATCATATGACAAGGCGACAAGACTTTTGTCTTGCCAAAATCTGACCTTTCTGTGTTCATTAAATGATCAATCTTTCTTCAGTGAAGCAAATTTATTTTAGTATATTGAGCATAATTTGGGAGGGTTTTAGCTTTCATATGAGACATTTCTAAAACCAATCGATTAATTTAAAGTCAGGTTATAAGCTTTTGTTTCTACAAAATGGATAAGCGACAAGACTTTTGTCAGGGACTGTATTCTCCATCATATTGGCTTTGAATCTCAATTTATCTCAATGATTAAAGATCTTGTATTCAAATCCAATGGCAGTGGTCCTCACAGGAAAGACCTTCTCTAAACCTTTTAATGTAGCTCGTGTCTCACTTCAGGGTTGCCCCCTGTCCCCTTTGCTGTTTGCACTCAGCCTGGAACCTGTTGCTCAAGCAGTGCGTCAGTCAGTTGCCCATAAACCCATTACCATCTTCAACACTTCTCATTTTATATCTCTTTATGCGGATGACATATTACTTTATATAGACAATATCTCTCAATCCCTTCCACACCTCCTTAGCCTATTCAGTGCCTTTGGTTTGGTTTCTGGTTACAAAGTGAACTGGGGCAAATCTGCTCTCCTCCCACTTAACTCAGCTCAAGACACTCACATTCAACATATCCCAACAGTACATTATTTTAAATATCTTGGAGTTGATGTATATCCATCAGTTACAGAAAGTGTTAAGCATAATTACAACAGGCTTGCAAAGGAAGTTCACAGCGATCTAGAAAAGTGGTGCCCTCTCTCACTGTCATTTGCGGCACGTATCTCAGCCATTAAAATGAATATCCTGCCTTGAGTTAACTTCCTAAGCTCGATGATTCCACTTTCCCCCACTAAAGAATATTGGGAGAAGCTACATTCATCCATATCCACATTTATCTGAAAAAAAAAAACCCCAAAAACATAGGGTTAAATTATCTGTATTACAAAAGCCTAAAAGTGAAGGAGGGTTTGGGGTCCCAAATTTTGAATGGTATCATTGGTCTTTTGTCCTCCGCCCTTTATCTCAGTGGCTGAACCCTGCTCTATCTGCCTCTTGGAAACATTTAGAGGGAAACATAATATTACCCCATAGACTCAAAGATTTTATATACTGCAACATCTCCCCAAGTAAATCAATAAAATATGGATCCATAAAAACTGAAATGATCAGAGTTTGGAACTATCTGAATACACATTGTAAACTCAGTAATAAATGGTTTTCACATTCCCCAATATTTAAAAACTATAGTCTCAAAATAGGAGACCGTCTTATTTCTTTCCTTTCCTGGAGTAGAAGTGGAGTACACACTCTGGGTGATATATGCAACTCCTCTGGCCTCCTATGTTTCCAAGATCTGCAGAAACGTATAACTTACCTGGAACATCATTTTTCTTTTATCTTCAATTGTGAACAGCAATGCGCGCATATGGGAGACCCCTCCTACTGCTCATCCAGCTCACCAATGTACTGTATATAGAATTCAAAAAGGAGTGTATCTAGAATATATTCTTTTTTACAGACAGCTCAAGATCACTCTATGCAAGTCGCCAAGCAGTGGGAAGCTGACTTTGATTGCTCCAAAGTGAACTGGGAAACTGTATGTCAAAATATACAGCTCTCATCTCATAACCCCAATCACCAAGATAGTCATTTCAATATTACTCATAGAACTTATTTCACTCCATCCATATTGTTCAAAATAGGAGCTCTTCCCTCACCCAGTTGCACACTCCGCGACTGTAATGCAGTAGGATTATTTATCCATTTAGTTTGGGAATGCACTAAATTATCCTCTTTTTGGGACAATGTTGCAAAAACTCTTTCTCAAATATTACAAAAAAAAACAATACCATGCCTACCAGAAATATTTTTACAGAATGATGCCTCCAATTTATGTCTAACATTTATGGAAAGACGCATATTCTTAGCTGGCCTAACCGCAGCAAAGCGTCTTGTAGCCTGCAGGTGGAAGACCCCACAGCTTATGCACTTGCAAAGGTGGATTTTGGATTTCAGGGATATTGTATCATTAGAGCAATGGTCTTTACGAATCCATAAAGCCAAATTTAAAAACATACAGCTGTGGGAGGATTTAACAATAACTTTAAAATCTCTTTTAATAAGCTAAGGCTATGTAAATATGCATCCCTCTAATTCCCCTTTTTTTCTCTCTCTTTCATAAAGATAAGATAAGATAAGATAAGATAAGATAAGATAAGATAAGACTTGATCTCACAGAGGAGAAATTCACTCGTGACAGAAGCTCACAGTCAGGGGACAGTATAGTGCAAAAAGTTGTGAAAAATTGTGCAAAACACTCAGAACAATAAGTAAATAAAAAATAAAATCACAATAAATATTAACATATTTACAACATCAGGTAGCTCTTATGTACAGGGAGTGAAAGAAATGTAAATATATAATAAAACATATCTCTTATATAATATATATATATATAAATATATATATATATATATATCGCATCTCGCCCATTTCCGCCTCATTGTTCCAGTAGTAGACAAGCCCCTACATGGGGCATACCACCGAAACATAACTGAAGTGGCTGATATCAAGAAATCCTACCAATGGCTGGAGAGGGCTGGTCTGAAGGACAGCACAGAGGCCCTCATCCTGGCTGCACAGGAGCAGGCCTTGAGCACCCGAGCAATAGAGGCCCAGATCTACCACACCAGACAAGACCCAAGGTGTAGGTTGTGCAAAGAGGCTCCTGAGACAGTCCAGCACATAACTGCAGGGTGTAAGATGCTGGCAGGGAAAGCATACATGGAGCGACACAACCAAGTGGCGGGCATAGTGTACAGAAACATCTGTGCAGAGTACGGGCTGGAGACCCCAAGGTCAAGGTGGGGAACTCCCCCAAAGGTTGCGGAGAATGAGCGTGCCAAGGTCCTGTGGGACTTCCAGATACAGACTGACAGAATGGTGATGGCGAACCAACCAGACATAGTGGTGGTGGATAAGCAACAGAACAAAGCCGTGGTGGTGGACATTGCAATACCAAGTGATGGTAATATCAGGAAAAAGGAACACGAGAAACTAGAGAAATACCAGGGGCTCAAGGAAGAGCTGGAGAAGGCCTGGAAGGTGAAGGCATCAGTGGTGCCCGTGGTGATCGGAGCACTCGGGGCTGTAACCCCCAAACTGGAGGAGTGGCTCAAGCAGATACCCGGAAAAACATCAGACATCTCAGTCCAGAAAAGTGCAGTACTAGGAACAGCAAAGATACTGCGCAGAACTCTCAAGCTCCCAGGCCTCTGGTAGAGGGCCCGAGCTGATGAGGGTGAGAGAGACCAACCACCGTGGAAGGTGAGGAACACATTTTTTTTTTTTTTTTTTATATATATATATATATATATATATATGTAGAAGAATACAAATATACAAATATATAAATATATAATCTGAGGACAGTGGAGGTGGTTACTGATGAGGTGACATGGTTACAGGTTATTGCACAGGTTATTGCACAGGTTATTGCACAGGTTATTGCATGTGTTACACAGTGGAGTTGTACAGTCTGACAGCAGTGGGGATGAAGGACCTGCGGTAGCGTTTCTTCTTACACTGAGGGTGCCTCAGTCGGCCGCTGAAGGTGCTGCTCAGTTCCTCTACAGTCCGGTGCAGAGGGTGATCATGATGATGATGATGACAATGATGATGATGTTAGTAATGATAACAATAATAATATTGTTATTGCTGTTAGTGCTGTTGCTGTTAGTGGAGATTAGATCAACTTTAAGAGTTATCTAAAGTTATGTGTTGAGTCTAAGTTGGTCAATTAAGCCAATCTGTGATACATGCGCATACAACCAGGGAGAGTGGAGATGTTTGTCACAGTGTGGTCCAGAGGTTCTATGGTTTGGAGGTCTGAAGTCCTCAGGGTGTCAGGTCTGAAGAATCAAACGAGCTGAGACGGACGGAGGCTATGTGATCTAAACAATAACTCCAGGCTTAGGCAACGTCAAGCTGAAGGAACGCTGTATCCTCTGTTTAAAGAGGAGCAGAAGACACCTTCTCAGTGTCCATGAGGTTTGAACAGCACTGGGCAATGGGCTATTGACTACAAAATGCAAATATTTAAATTTGGAAAAATATGAAAGCTTTGCTTCCGGTCAAATTAGCTACAATAATTTGGATAAAAACATATCAAAAGGCATAAATTTGGAAGAGAGAACTGGAAGTTTTAACTTCTCAGATGTTGGAATGTTCTTTGTCCAGCAGAGAAGAAAAGGAGGTGCTCTGTGTCTCCCTCTTTCTCTGTCCTCTCTGGTCCAACTCCTTCGTTGAACTCCTTGGTTGAACTGAGACATTGAACTGAGCGGGATCTCCTCAATGATAACAGTCTAGTGAGGTGAAGTCTTGGCTAAAGTTGAGTGGAGGATGAGAAGAAGTTAGTAAGTTTCCTCTCACATTTGTATTATGAACCATTAACAGTTTTACAAAAATAAAAGATATTCACATGACATTTACAGATCAATATTCAAACAGCATTGATAATATTCACAGCAGGAACAGTTCACTTCATTCCTCTTCTTTCTCTGGAGGAAGTTATTTAGCTGAGATTGTTTGATCCAGCAGCAGTGTCTTTTATTTGTGTCTTGGTTATGGCCAGTTTATCTGAATTTACTTCAGTCAATTTTTCTTTGTAGAAGAAACTTTGTAGATCTTGTAGCTCTTCCGGAGAGTCTTTGAATAAGAGAAGTTAATATCTCTGTTTGTAGAACACAAGTCTCTTAACAATCTTAATTTAAGTGACAGCTCCAGGGTTCAGCTAGAGCTGAAGGGAAGAGAAAATGGTCATGCATCCTTGAGAGTCATAGAAAGCATCTAGCCTAAACTACTTGGTTTGGTGCAAATTTCCTTCTTAAAGTTCCAATACCATGGCAAGCATGAAGTGGGTGCTTCTCACAGTTTCATAGGTCAACCTGTAATACTACATGTGTTTCAATTTCAATAAACCTTTTGTTTTCCTCTTTTTTATTTTCCATTTGTTTACTAACTCCAACTTCGTTTTTGAGACAAAGAAGAGGAGATAGGAGGAGAGGAGAGAGGAGACAGGAGCAGAAGAGAGAAAAAACAAGAGCAGAGGAGATAGGAGACAGGATGAGAGGAGAGAGAGGAGACAGGAGCTGACCAGGCAAACAAGACCTCATTGCTGCCTATAGCACTGAGACAGCCCTGGTTAAAGTAACAAATGATTTGTTATTGGCTGCTGACAATGGTCAGGTCTCAATACTGGTTCTGTTGGACCTCAGTGCAGCTTTTGACACAATCGACCACAACATTCTACTGCAGAGGTTGGAATGTGATGTGGGCATCAGAGGAACTGCCCTCAACTGGTTTAAATCCTATTTATCCGATAGGTATCAGTTTGTAAATGTAAACCAGAGCTCCTCACAGTGCTCTAAAGTAGCCTACGGTGTGCCACAGGGTTCAGTTCTGGGTCCAGTTCTGTTTACCCTTTATATGCTACCGTTAGGTAATATCATCCGAAAGCACGGTATCGATTTCCACTGTTATGCAGATGACACCCAGCTGTACCTATCAATGAAACCTGATCAGACTAATCAAATTGAAAGGCTTAGTGACTGTGTGAGGGACATAAAAACATGGATGACCTTTAATTATTTACTTCTTAACCCTGAAAAAACTGAAGTCATTCTATTAGGCCCTAAACACCTACGAGACTCTATTGTGGTTTTGTCCCGGCCTGCAGCTGGGCTCAATGTAAAGTTTGACTCTCTAACTGAGCAGATAATCACATTGGACAATGTCAGTGTAGCCTCCAGCTCCACTGTAAGAAACCTTGGAGTCCTATTTGATCAAGAGCTCTCATTTAAAGCACACATAAGCCATGTCTGTAAAACGGCTTATTTTCATTTACGCAATATAGCCAAAATTAGAAATGTACTGCCAAAAAATGATGCTGAAAAACTTGTCCATGCTTTTGTCACTTCGAGGTTAGACTACTGTAACTCCCTGCTTGCAGCTTGCCCTAAAAGCTCTATAAAAAGCCTTCAATTGGTTCAAAATGCAGCAGCAAGAATACTAACAGGTACTAAAAAACGAGAGCACATTACTCCAGTACTAAAAAATCTTCATTGGCTTCCGGTTGAGTTTAGAGTAAAATTTAAAATTCTTCTTCTAACCTATAAAGCTGTAAATGACATGGCCCCTTCCTACATTAAAGATGAAATTGTACCTTATCATCCTAACCGTTCACTCCGCTCTCAAAATGCTGCACTATTGGTGGTTCCTAGAGTCGCTAAAAGTACTTTAGGAGGTAGAGCTTTTAGGTACCAAGCACCCTTGCTGTGGAATCAGCTCCCTGCTCATGTCAAAGAAGCTGACACAGTCTCTACATTTAAGATTAGGCTCAAAACGTTCCTCTTTGAATTAGCTTATGGTCAGGTCAGTTAGGAACAGAAACTAAACTCATAGGCCTAGTTAAGCTGCTCTAGGAGATATATTACTGGGGAAAGTATGGCAACTTGAGCACTGTCCTCTGGTTTCTCCTACTTTTTCTCCTCCTACTGTTAAGAATATTCAATTACTAGTTCATTCGTAGTCTGTTCTTTGCTATTCACATGTTGTCCCTTGTCCCACTCCCCTTTTGGGGAGTGTAACTGTTTCAGATGCTGCTGTTCCAGTTCGGACCGCTGCTGCCCCCTAGTGTCGAGGACCTGGACCCCTCCTCTCCTTCCCTGTCCTGAATTAACTGTCCTCGTCCTGCTAGATTAGTAGTTTTATCTGCCTGTCCGTCCTTAGGAGTAGGATCTCTCCTTCACTGTGGTTCTCCTCGAGGTTTCTCCGTTTTCCCACTGGGTTTTTTGGAGTTTTTCCTTGCCGAGAAGGAGGGTCTAAGGACAGGGGATGCTGGGACAATTATCCATTTGCCTGCTTGTTGTTGAACATTCTGTATTTTTGATTTATGAATGTTTCTTCTGCTTTATTAATCAACAATTTTGTGAAGTCCGCCGAGATAACTCTTGTTGTGATTTTGGGCTATACAAAAATAAATTGAATCGAATTGAATAGAAAGGCTCTACAGGCCAACTCTGCAAACACTAGATCAGAACTCATACTTGTATCATCACTGTCAAATCCTGAGCAAATATACATTTTTTAATTGTGAAAACGTATTATTTATTCAGACATTTACTCAATCTGGTCTATAAAACCCTACACAGCAAATCTGCCAGTGTTAATATTCCAGTGTAACTTGTATTTAACACTACCCAGTGTTAATTTACCACTGAACTAGGAAGAATTAACACTACCACAGTAAGTTAGTCTAAGTGTTAGTGTAGATTTCGCGTGCTAAACTCTGCCTACACTGTCAGTGCTAAACTTGACCCCACCCTTCAGTTCCGGAGTTTGAAGAAGGAGCAGCTGCACGGCCGCCATTTTTCTGCTCGCTTCGGTAAGGTCTGCTTTTTCAAATACTGCATTTTAGACAGTTAAACTGTCAGAATTAAACGAGTTTGCTACATGGTCTCTGCATAAAATGACAGAAAATGTTCAAAAGGTTAACTGTTTTTTAATCATTGTTAGTATTGCTCACAAGTTAGTATCAAACTGTACTGTACAGTCTGTACAGAAAAACACAGTGAAAAACGCGGTCCTTTTATACTATTGCTCAGCTACAGCTGCAAAAGGAAACCCTCAAGTGACAGACGGACAGAGCTCAGTGAGAACGGTCATATTTTCAACTTAATTTTCTGCTTAATAATAGTAATACTGGGGTTTTAGGACTCACTTTATACAACGGCAATGAGCAAATCCCTCGCGCAATGAGTGAAACTGATTAAGCTAAAAGCCGCTAGCCGCTAACATTAACTGCGTCCTGTTAGCCGCTGGTTAGTGAGGGGGTGTGTGCCTTTTACAGGCCACAGGTGAACCACAGTGGTGCAGGGAGTTTGTACCGAGGTCCGCAACGTGTGGGAAGCCCACGGTACCGAGCCCGGTCTTACACGGGCCCGGGGGACTGATCCTGTGTTGGGCGGGAGCGGCTCCTCAAGCGCGCGCAGAGCCGATATCAGGCTTCGGCTCCGGAGGAATGAGCAGCTCGCAGTGAGTCTTTAACACCGTGTGGGCGGGAAGCCATTGCCAGACCGACCCAAATCTTTAAGAAAAAAGTGATAATGTCTCGGACATGAGCGGATTTTTAAGCGAGGACACGGTTAGCTGGCGCACCGATTCTTGAGAAATGAGCAGTTAGCGGCTGTTCCAAGAGCCGTGAGAGTGCAGACCGGACGAGTGTGGGTTTGACAGGGCAGCACCAGGGCAGCACCGGGGCAAATGGACTGTAAAGAACCGGAGAAAGACGATATTCCTGAGGTAAACCGTACTAGCACATGTGGTATAGTCTACAGTACATATTCATCAATAATTATTGTCATACTGCATGCTTTTATGCTTCTTTATGAACCATTTCCAGTTACTATAAAATGAACGCGTTAACACAGTTTTGGTGATGTTCAAAAGTTTATTTGCCATATATATAATTTATTCTGTACATTACTGCAGGCGACTGAAACAGTTACTTTAAACTTAATATATCTTCATTGTTTATAATTTCCAAGGATTTTTCCAGACACAGATAGCAAGTGGAAGGGCAATTTTGGAGCATAATGACAAATGTAAGTAATTTTGTGTAACTGATGTTTTACCTTGCTTGTTGGTCCTTATTATGATGATGTTTAAGTTGAACTCCTTGCATTTTAAAGCAGGTGAGGTATCTAGTGGTACAAGAAGAACGTGAACACTTCTGGCAGACATGGCAGAAATTTAGGGTAAATGAACTTGTGCTTAGAAAGTTTTCGGTGTAAAAAGCATTTTGTTTTGATTAATATTGTTATTATTACTGATTACAGGAGGTTCCCTCTCAAAAAGGCTCAAGTGAAGTTCATAACTGCTCTTAAGGGAGGGTTCTTGAATGATTTATGTAAGTATTTACATTGACACAAATCTTTTTTTTTTTTTTAGCTTTTTATTGATCATATTTATATATTCATGTAGATCATCATTTTAAGACCTTCGTTCTACACAATACTGTACTGAGTGGTAAGTGTAAATCATCTATTTTGTGTGATTATTATCCACTGTGGGACTTTTAACAATACTTAATTTGTTCTATTGTCATTACCCAGTGTCTAGTTTGGGACCCAAGATGGCTGCCCCTGGTTTCTTCACCTGGTACCTCCACAATCCACCATTGGAAAGCTTCAGGGATTAGCATGAGTTAGTTTGTTTGGTACAGTATGTTACATCTAAAAAAAAAAATGTGTGTGTATATATATATATAAAAAAAATGTGTTCCTCACCTTCCATGATGGTTGGTCTCTCTCACCCTCATCCAGCTCGGGTCCTCTACCAGAGGCCTGGGAGCTTGAGAGTTCTACGCAGTATCTTTGCTGTTCCTTGTACTGCACTTTTCTGGACTGAGATGTCTGATGTTTTTCCTGGGATCTTCTGTAACCACTCCTCCAGTTTGGGGGTTACAGCCCCAAGTGCTCCGATCACCACGGGCACCACTGATGCCTTCTCCAGCTCTTCCTTGAGCCCCTGGTATTTCTCTAGTTTCTCGTGTTCCTTTTTCCTGATATTACCATCGCTTGGTATTGCAATGTCCACCACCACGGCTTTGTTCTGTTGCTTATCCACCACCACTATGTCTGGTTGGTTCGCTATCACTCTCCTGCCAGTCTGTATCTGGAAGTCCCACAGGATCTTGGCTTGCTCATTCTCCACAACCTTCGGGGGTGTTTCCCATCTTGACCTTGGGGTCTCCAGCCCGTACTTTGCACAGATGTTTCTGTACACTATGACCGCCACTTGGTTATGTCGCTCCATCTATGCTTTCCCTGCCAGCATCTTACACCCTGCAGTTATGTGCTGGACTGTCTCAGGAGCCTCTTTGCACAGCCTACACCTTGGGTCTTGTCTGGTGTGGTAGATCTGGGCCTCTATTGCTTGGGTGCTCAAGGCCTGCTCCTGTGCAGCCAGAATGAGGGCCTCTGTGTTGTCCTTCAGACCAGCCCTCTCCAGCCATTGGTAGGATTTCTTGATATCAGCCACTTCAGTTTAGTTTCGGTGGTACGCCCCATGTAAGGGCTTGTCCTGCCATGATGGTCCCTCCAGTACCTCTTCCTCTGAGCACCACTGTCTGAGACTTTCCCTGAGCACATCATCAGTCCGGGCCTTATCCTTTATGTACGCATGGATTTTGGAGGTTTCACCCTGGACAGTGGTTCCCACACTCATTAGTCCTCGTCCTCCTTCCTTCCGGCTCGCATACAGTCTCAGGGTGCTGGATTTGGGATGGAACCCTCCATCCATGGTCAGGAGCTTTCGTGTCTTAACATCTGTGGTCTGTATCTCCTCCTTTGGCCAGCTTATGATTCCTGCTGGGTATCTGATCAATGGCAGGGCGTAGCTGTTTATTGCCTGTGCCTTGTTCTTGCCATTGAGCTGGCTTCTTAGGACTTGTCTTACTCATTGCAGGTATTTGGCCGTAGCCGCTCCATGGTGAGCTCAGCGATAGACCCGCTGCAGTTCGCGTATCGGCCCGGCATCAGAGTAGAGGACGCCATCATCTCTCTGATGCATCGCTCGCTGTCCCACCTGGAGAGGCCCGGCAGCACTGTGAGAATCTTGTTCTTCAACTTCTCCAGTGCTTTCAACACCATCCAGCCGCTGCTCCTGAGGGACAAGCTGGAGTGGGCAGGAGTGGACTGTGACCTGGCTGAGTGGGTGGATCCAAACCGGCCCCAGTTTGTGAGAGCCCAGGACTGTGTGTCTGACCTCATGACCTGCAGTTTGGGGGCACCCCAGGGCACGGACCTCACGCCCTTCCTCTTCACCCTCTACACTGCAGACTTCAGACATAACACGGACAGCTGTGTCCTGCAGAAGTTCTCAGATGACTCCGCTATCATCAGCCTCATCACGGACGATGACGACGCAGAGTACAGAGGACTAACGCAGGATTTTGTAGACTGGTGTCACCAGAACCACCTTCTCATCAACATGGGGAAGACCAAGGAGATGGTGGTGGACTTCTGCAGATGCCACTCTACTGCCCCCCCCACCAGTGAACATCCAGGGAAGAGACACTGAGAGAGTGGACTCTTACAAGTACCTGGGTGTGCATCTGAACAATAAACTGGACTGGACTCATAACACAAATGCACTGTACAGGAAGGGCCAGAGTCAGCTCTATCTCCTGAGGAGACTGCGGTCCTTTGGAGTGAGAGGGCCACTCCTGAGGACCTTCTATGACTCTGTGGTGGCATCAGCCATCCTGTACGGTGTGGTCTGCTGGAGCAGCAGCATCACAGAGAGGGAGAAGAAGAAACTGGACAAGATTATTAAAAAGTCCAGCTCAGTCCTGGGCTGTCCTCTGGACTCGGTGCAGCAGGTGGGGGACAAGAGGGTCCTGGCTAAACTCATGTCTATGCTGGACCATGAGGGTCACCCCCTGCAGGATGCCCTATCTGCTCTGGAGAGCAGCATCAGTGATAGACTGATTCACCCTCGCTGTGTTAAAGAGAGATTTCGCAGGTCTTTCCTTCCTGCTGCTGTCAGACTGTACAATGATCAATGCTAGTCATGTGTCATCTCCATAGTAATGATAACAATGTGCAATATTATTTAAAGTCACTTTACCTGCTACTTATTTATTTAACCACCACTGTCCATCACTGCACTGTACACAATCATCTGAGTCACTTTATTGTAGTAATATTATATATTACTATACTGGAGTCACTTTAACTGCTGTTTGTTCACTGCTCAGAATCAGAATAAAAGACATATTCCTGCGCCTTTTAGCTTTACATTGTTGTGTTTTTTAGTTGATTGTAAGTACTTATTATTATTTATCTTGATTTTGATGCATGCTCTTATTTTCCTACTGTTTCTGAAACTTGCGTTGTGACACTGCAATTTCCCTATTGTGGGACAAATAAAGGATTATCTTATCTTACCTTTCAAGGTTGCACAGGTTGGTCAACCAGGAGTTGGTGTTTGGCTCCCCTTGTGTTTTTGCCGATGCCCTTCTGTGTTGTGCTCATGTATTGATCCATTATCTTAGCCGTAATGATGCCTGACATGAGCTTCCATGTTGTGAATCCTTCAGGATCAGGATCATACACCTTTGGGTTAGCCATTCAAGGTGAGTCCCATCCCTTAGCAGCTGGTTCATTTGTGCTGAGAGGCGCTCGTGGAGAGTGGATCATGTCAGGGCCAGGTGCTGTCCAGTTTTTCATGTCTGAGGCGGCTCTTAACTGCCAACTGCTTGGCAGTTTCGACTGCTTCAGGTATGGGCATCTGGCTGTACCTCTTGGGT
Source organism: Taenioides sp. WSHXM2023 (assembly GCA_029959045.1). Lineage (NCBI taxonomy): Eukaryota > Metazoa > Chordata > Actinopteri > Gobiiformes > Gobiidae > Taenioides > Taenioides sp. WSHXM2023. The sequence goes on from CM057099.1 coordinate 31,779,822, forward strand.
ACTTACTTTTTCATCACACCTTTCTTGGCTTCCTTGATTTTGACCTCTAACCGTCTTTTCCGTCATGGCTCCCATGGTTGCTCTTATAGCCCAGCACCTCTAGGATCACATTTCAGATGGTACTTCACTTAGCCTCTGTAACTGGCCTCGGGGTTGCCTTGACCATTAGCTTGGACTGTGGGTATCGAGGTGGGTTACTGGAGTAGTAGCATTCCCACAGAGCCTTGTTCTCGCATCTCGCCCACCTTGTTGTTCCAGTAGCCCATTTTTCATCAAGGTGCTCTGGTTCCCCAGCACCTGACGCCGACCTTGTTTGGCTGGGCGACGTCTGAGCCGGCATCTTGTAACTTACATTGTCTCTCATCATTGTATGAGGTAGGCAGTACTGTGAAGGGTCTTGCCCAAGGACCCACACTGGCTTGGGGGGGGGGGGGGGTCCTTGGGCAAGACCCTTCACAGTACTGCCTACCTCAGCAGAAAGTCCAGTTGAGCTAACCAGCCAGTTATACAGTGGCATGAAAAAGTATCTGAACCTTCTGGAATTTCTCACATTTCTGCATAAAATCACCATCAAATGTGATCTGATCTTTGTCAAAATGACACAGATGAAAAAACAGTGTCTGCTTTAACTAAACCCACCCAAACATTTATAGGTTTTCATATTTTTAATGAGGATAACATGCAAACAATGACAGAAGGGGGAGGAATAAGTAACTGAACCTTCTGCCTAAGGAGACTTTGAGACTTTTTGAGACTTACAATCATTAATGGAAAAATGAATTCAAACGTTTATCAGGATGTTTCGCAGGAAAAGCTGAGGATGTATGCTGCAACAGGACAATGATCCAAAACACAGAAATAAATCAACTTCAGAATGGTTTCAGAAGAACAAAATACATGTTCTGGAGTGGCCAAGTCAAAGTCCTGACTTGAACCCCATTGAGATGCTGTGGCATGACCTCAAGACAGTGATTCGTGCAACATCCCAGGAATCTGACTGAACTGCAGCAGTTTTGTAAAGAGGAATGGTCCAAGATTGATCCTGAATTTTTTTATTTTTTCTCAATTTTGGCCTGGTGTTTTATTTGTTGATTTGTTGTAAAGCTTTTACTGTATGCAAAATTGACTTGCCATGTTAGACTATTGTTACCTCATCAAAAATACAACCAGAATTGTGTTTTTAATGTGTATCGTGTGTGGCGTGGATGTTGTGTGCCTGTTTTGCTGTTTTGTGTGTGTCATAAAGCTCCAGTGGATCTGTGGATGAGCCTGAGCCTGCATGGCTAACTCATGTAACACTGCACTAGGACATGTACTAATGTGCTCTGTGCCATATTTAATAAATAAACATAACTTCACTAGCAGGGACCACACCATGACAATGAAATACGATAAAGATGTTTATTGACGGTGAATAGATGTGATGGCTGGGGGGAGACTCAGGGTGGGGGCTCCATCTCCAATCCAAAATGGTCACCCAGCTGATTCGGAACTGATCCTTAAAGATGTTGTCTTCAGGCTGAAGGATGGACAAGAGACACAGGGTGGGAAGGAGAGGTTCAAGACAGCTGACAGGACGGTGTTGTCAGGATAAGATAAGATAAGATAATCCTTTATTTGTCCCACAATGGGGAAATTGCAGTGTCACAACGCAAGTTACAGAAACAGTAGGAAAATAAGAGCATGCATCAAAATCAAGATAAATAATAATAATAAGTATTTACAATCAACTAAAAAACACAACACTGTAAGCTAAGCTAAAAGGCACAGGAACATTGCACAATAAGTGTTTTTGCTTCAGAGATGATTGTGTACAGTGCAGTGATGGACAGTGGTGGGTGAATAAATAATAGCAGGTACAGTGACTTTAAATAATATTGCACATTGTTATTATTACTATGGAGATGACACATGGTTGCTATGGGGATGACACATGACTAGCATTGTTCATTATACAGTCTGACAGCAGCAGGAAGGAAAGACCTGCGAAATCTCTCCTTTACACAGCGAGGGTGAATCAGTCTGTCACTGATGCTGCTCTCCAGAGCAGACAGGGCGTCCTGCAGGGGGTGACCCTCATGGTCCAGCATAGACATGAGTTTAGCCAGGACCCTCTTGTCCCCCACCTGCTGCACCGAGTCCAGAGGACAGCCCAGGACTGAGCTGGACTTCTTGATGATCTTGTCCAGTTTCTTCTTCTCCCTCTCTGTGACGCTGCTGCTCCAGCAGACCACACCGTACAGGATGGCTGATGCCACCACAGAGTCATAGAAGGTCCTCAGGAGTGGCCCTCTCACTCCAAAGGACCGCAGTCTCCTCAGGAGATAGAGCCGACTCTGGCCCTTCCTGTACAGTGCATCGGTGTTATGAATAGGCTGTATAAATAGGGCTTCTGGGTAATTGAAGGCGTGGTCGAGATGAGCTGTGGTTGGCTGGAGAGGAGGTTGAGTGGTCCAGCTCCTGAAGTTAATCATATTAACTCCACATATTTCATAAACAGTCAGACAGTGTTCTAAGGTATAAAGTACACACACACAGGAGTAACATGGATTTATTACAAAAACATTTTACACAATATCAGATGTGTCCATGTTTATATTTGGTGCTTTGTTTCTTTTTCTTTCTTTCTTCTTTGGGTTGCCAGATCCTCCGACTAAAAGCACACTTACATTACAATACATTTTCTAGCAACATACTTTTAGTCTTACTTGAGTAATATTCTATTGTAGTAATATGTAGTGAAGTGACAGTACTTTTACTTGAGTAAAAGTTATGCTTCATCTACCCACTGAG
>CM057099.1:31787614-31795114 GCA_029959045.1 Taenioides sp. WSHXM2023
AGTCACTATCGTTAATCTGCAGCTTCACCCGATCCGCATGCTGCATGGATGTAAACAAACATGCAAGGAACTACTCTCGCCTTTTTACTTTTGAAAAACCTCAAACTGGATTAATAAACTTTTGTAGACTGGGTATCATTATTTGCAGAGGATAAATTCTGTGGATAATATGGATGAGATGCTGCAGTTTAACTTTACAATTTTTCAAGAGGTGAGTAATAAAGTCTTCTCATTATTTCCACAGTTTTTTGCTACTTTGTGCTAGTTTTTTAACCGTAGTGTTGCTGTTGTCATATCATAACCACAAAACATTTGTGGTTATGATATGACAGAGCAGCTCAGAGTCACACTGATACCACACACAAGAGTAGCACACACACAAACAAACACACACACACACACACACACACACACACGAGAGCAGCAGCTTCAAAACTGCACACAAAAACACAAAGTCAGATCACGCCTCCCCAAACTCAGGGAGAAGAAAAAAATCGCAGCCTAAATCGGGCAAATTCTCCTTTAGTGTGTGGTAACCTTAAAAGAGTGTTTTTATTTTGCTATTTTGTCTGTAAATTAATTCCTATTCCTAATATGGAACTCGGCTCCAAATTCACCCCTTAACTGCTAGCCTTGGTGAGCTTCATTTGACTGGAGCCGAACGTCACACTACCTTAGTCCACTTCCATATACACTCTGTGGGTAATCTTGTAGCTGTTACAGAGCAACCATAACGTTGCCCTGTCCCATGTGTCATTTATCAATGAACAAAACCTCCTTGTAAAATGCTCACTCTCTTTTGCTCTTGCATTGTGCGTTAAAACTAAAGCAGAAAATTGGAAATGGAAATGTGCAGTACCCACTCATTCAGTTGGCTGCTCTGGATTTCTCTGGATGCTGTGGCAGGATTTTGGCTTTGGATGAACACAGACATTGGCTTGGTGTTTGTGGAAGGGTTTGGACTGTGGGCTGGTATTGGACTGTGGAGAAGAGACAGCACAATGCACAGTTCTGGGACGTACCTTGTGTTTTTGGAGAGTTGTGAAGTCGTGGGCGGCATCCTGACAGCCTGAGACACAGAAGCAGACAACATGCTACTTTGAATATGGTACACACATGTATCTAGCCATGGTGAACTACTTGTTGAGTTCTAGTTTTATTTATAATTTTTTGTGATCTGTCTTTTAATGTGCACTTATTCACAGCAAAAATTAAACAAAAAGCAGAAATGTGTGGATTAAATCCTTTTTATAAAGTGCTCACAGGAGCGATGTATTCACTGCTGTGTGAGCTGGAGATAAGGAGCCTGTTACAGTTATGGCAGTGATGATGAAACCTGAAAAAGTTTGTGTCTTTTGTATAGTTAAAGAGCCGTCACTAGGCAACTGTTGCCGGGTACAGATGGGCTGCTCTAACTGTTGCTCTGTTGTAAAGTTTATGTTGGAAGCTCGATTTGAGCTTTTGAAGCTGTGAGCTGACAAATAGTCATAAAAGAATCACACTGAGCCCACAGACAAGAGGGCACCACAGATCATCTTTGATCAAGAGTAAACACAAGCACTCCTCAGAGTAACAGTAGAGACCTCAGCCCTAGTTGTCATGGTTATGGTTGGCTGCTCTTGTGGTTGACTGACTGTCACACTGAGCAGTTTTTAAACTTTTTATTTTTATTATGAATAGACATTTTAAATTTTATATTTTGACCACCTAAGAAGTACAACATGCATGCGGTGCAGTCTGAGCAATTTGAAGTATGGAGAGGAGCTCAGACCCACACAGTGCAGTCCGGTGGTGCCGGTGGAGGTGCTGCCGTGCTCCAGATTCATTCAGTTGCATTCTATTTTTCCAGATGCCAGGGGCACCGCAGGCTTTTCCCTTCATAAATGAATAGTTATCGTGTGAACATGTGCTCTCTGTGCAGCCTTCAAATGCTCTGGCCACAGCAGCACAGCAGAGCTCTGGTCCTCATGTGAGTGTCACAATACAGCCAGCTCCACAATGAGCTGCAGCTGGACCAGCCTCTGAGAGAGGCTTTAGGAGCGGTTTTCCTGTTGTGTCTCCGGACTTCACCTGACTCCCCCTGGAGGCTGCTGTGATGCTGCAGGACACAGAGAGAATGGACATTTTCGTCCTGAGGGCTGTTACTATCCTCAAACTGCCCTGACACTTAATCACTGGATGACTCAACCTGTTGAGCTGCATTGAGACCTATGTTTGAGCTTTCTATTATTATTGTATTTTATTGCTAAGTGAGCTTAAACAGCCCCTCAGGAACAAATAAAGTCATATTGATTGACTGAACTACCATCTCTCCATTTTTCTCTTACATTTACTAACTTTTACCTTAGAATAAATACCACATTATCTGCTATCCCTCTGCAGCAAAACTTGAATTTCCCTTGGGAACAATAAAGTATCTCTCTCGCCCTCACTCTCTCTCACACACTTCTTCAGAGCTGTATCTAAGGTGTGACAGATTAGGTACATCCCCTCATCCTGATTTACACTCTGGTGGGTGTGTTTCTGGATCTCAGTGCCCTCACTGATCCTGATGGTACTTGCTGCTCTCTGAGATGGTTTTCCCTCTTGCATTGGTCTGATATTGTGGACTTGAGTTGTTCTTGGTGGGCTTGTCACTTACAATCAAAACATGCACAAGCTGCTGAGAGGCCATTGAGATTCAGAAATGTTCCCACCAGGCTGTAAATCAGGATGAGGGTGTACCATCTCTCTCACACCTGGGATAAAGTTCAGAAGAAGTGGGACTACAGATGGTGGCGCTGTTGTCCTATTGCTCCAAGTAGGCAGACAGAACCAACATCTGTTTAAATCAGAAGGGCAGACATGTCACAGCAACATCATGTGACTCTGAAGAGGAAGCAGCTCAAACTGTCAAGGTCTGAAACAAAAGCCCTATTCGCACGGGATTAGTATTACCTGTGGACCTTTGGTGATTTGTAATAATTGTGGAGGATGCCTGAGATCTTAATTCCACAGCAAATTACTAATGAACCTCCTCAGACTTGTTTAGATTTGTTAAGCCAGTGTTTGTGGTGCCATCACATGTCTCAACAGACTAACAGATGTTGTCTCACTGCTCTGTTCTCAGGTGTCCACCACAACAGTTACCTGTTTCACCTGTGGACCACACGCATTCTCAGGTCTTGTCCTAAAGCTAACACTGCATGTACCACTATCATAAGGTCCATGAGAATTCCACCTCATCCTGCCTATGGACACTGTGAAAGTTCCACTCATGAAATAAGCCCTGTGACTGTTCTGTGGAAACAAGTGTCATCTGATATTTATTGAGTCATTACAGTCACTTCACATGCTTAGTGTGCATCTCTGAGCAAAGAGTTGGTGCTTTTCTAAAGGGTCCTGTTACCGCGGGGAATCTAACACCACTTCACCTGAGACGTCACTTTGACCCCAGCTAGTTGGTGTTGGAATGACCATGGCCATGTGTGAAACAGAATAAGTGCCAAGGTTGAGTTCAAGTTATAGAATTTCCATGAGCGCAAAGCTAGCTATAGTGTTTTTATAATGCATATCATCCCCTCAGCATTAGAAGCACTATCTGTGTTCTGTGTACTGCTGAGAAATTTAGGTTTAAGGTTTTGACCTCTTGTATTGCAGAAATCAAAGAGCTGGTACATTTATTTTACACTACATAAGTATAAAGGGCACTCTCAGGAGAGTCTAAACTGAGGAAATCACATTTGTGAAATTTGATAAAGTGGGTGTTCTGGGTCTTTCACAGATAGAACATTCTAATCCTGAAAAGACATCATTCATTTGGAATTATAAGGTTCTCTCTACAAAACATGCCAAACACAGACTTATGTCATGTTATGTGAGTGGTCAATCAAAAAAACTGTTTTAGAGAATACTGTACACATTTTAAAGTCAAATGTGAAACATTTTGACAGATAAGTTTGCAAAGGGCAAATATGATCAAATCATAGTTTAGAAATTAATCATAAATAAAGATCATTGGATATGAATTCATTTATCTTTGTTCAATTCTTTTTTGTTTTGTTTTCTAGACTCACTAGACTTGAAATAGTCTTCTTTAGTTAGCGAGTACGCTAATAGCTAACAGCATTACACTTATGCAAAACGTATCAAAAGTAAAATTAAAACTTCAACTTTCCTTTTATTTTACATAAATCATTCAAAATACTTAAAAATGTATCTGAAAGTATTCTGTGTTCTAATTGGTTCAGGCAGAACACCAAGTGATTCTTCAAAATTGCATCTATTTTATCTCATAAAATCCTCATTACAACATTGTACACTGCTTATAGTTTAAAGGGCCCATATTAGGCTATTTTCAGATTTATGTTATAGTGTTTGGAAATGTTGTTTCCTCATTAAAACATACCTGGAGTTGTGTTTTGTTTCATTCACACGTTTAACACACAAACTTTGCATTTTAGGTTTAGAGTTAGGTTAGAGTTCTTCTCTCAAATGGAAAACACTCATTCATGTTACCAGCTCCTTTTACCTTTACTAGAGATTGAAAATTCCATGGCTGAAATGATCCAAATTATTCCAATGAAGGTTAACAACACAGCGCAGCACTTCCTATATTACCACATGGCATCCCAAGATGAAATAACCACAACATGACATCACAAGGTAGAAAAGCGCATTTTGAGTTTGGAGATGTAGACAGACTAATAATGAAGAATGTGTGTGACATGTGTGACGGGCACGAGTTTTGAACCATTTTATTCTTTGTATATATTGTATTGTTTATATATTGGTTTTATTGCATGGTTTTATTCCACTTTCCACATGACTCTCCCCTCCAGTGCCATGTGCCGGGCAATTAGCACATTTGAGTCTTAGCGCGAAAACACCAAAACAAAATGGGGTGGCTGGAGGCGAAGCCTCAGACTGCTGAACGAGGACATGGAGAGACTGCTAGACGAGGACGTTGAGAGACTGCTGGACGAGGACATGGAGAGACTGCTGGACGAGGACATGGAGAGACTGCTGAACGAGGACATGGAGAGACTAGTAGACGAGGACATGCAGAGTCTGCTGGTCCGCCAGGACAAAAGAGGAGCCACCTGAGCCGACTACATGAAGGAGCACCCACGCAGGTGACAGTAGCTTAGTTTGCAGAGTTTGTCCACTGATCAGAAGGTTGGCGGTTTGAATCTTGCTCTTGACATAAACATCATTGGTTGAGCGGTCAAATCCACTGACCCACAGGTTGGAGATGCGATTCCAGCTCTCACAGATGAATGTTATCGTTGTGTTCTTGGGCAAGCCACTTAACCCACCTCAACCCCATTGTCTGCATACACTGGTGTGTGAATATATGTGTGAATGGGTGAGTGGTTCCTTGATGTAAAGCGCTTTGAGTGCCTTGAAGGTGGAAAAGCGCTGTATAAAAATGTGACTATGTAATGTGGTTGGAGAGGGCACCACAAAGTGGAACACCAAAGGGTGGTGTCTAAGTACCCAGTACAGCAGTGATGTCCTCATGAGAAGGTCTATGGCCCTGTGCTCCTGTGGGTTTGGGGATGTGCTGAAGGATGAGGAGGTGATGGTCCTGGGAGCCGTATCGGAGGTCGGAAGAGCCTCAGTGGTGCCGTCTTGCTGGTCAAGCCTGGTCGCCCTGGACCACAGGAGCACAGGACACTGGCACATTGACTGCCACGTTTAGTTTTTTGCCATTTTTATTATTTTATTGATTCCGTTTATCATCATGATGACTATTTGAATCTGATTGGCCTAAACTTTAAAGTCAGTTTGAGAGAAAAGCACAGACACAAAAGCACAGTGTTTACCTTCTGCATGTTTTTCACAAACTAAATAATCTGTATTGAGACTAAATTAGGCTGAAATACATCTGTCAGCGTCGCCATGTTTATTTGGGTTTGTTTGGGCGCTTCACCTTTGGCTTCCAAACAAACCTGAGTGCTGCGATGTGACTGGTCAATTAAATGTACAGCGGTGTACGCCAAGATGTGAGATGAGCATGGGAGGACTCACCGAGCAGCAGGTATGGTGTAACTGCTCCCACCTGCAGGTCCCAGGAGGTGTCGGGGACATAGCCCAGAGCAGGGCCTGCCACAGCGGGCTCCTCCTCCACTGTGATGCTGCTGCCCTTCCACGTCTCGATGATCCGCCGCCCACTCAGACACGTCACCCGGGTGCACTGCCTCTTCAGGCGGGCGCGCGAGAAGCTCTGGATCTCCTGCGCCAAAGACTGCATACCTGAAGGGGATGCCAACACAACTGTAATGCTAATTTATTGATACTTGGCAGCTCATCTCATCAACATTCCGTGGGGTTGTGAAGCTAACTGGAGGTACTGCTCTGTCTGAAGCTCTGTTACTCAAGTTAGACTTTAATTTGAGGTTTGTTTTAACACAGTCTGATCATGAATGCTGATCTGTGCTGTTAAACAAGTCCCTCTCAAATAACATTACAGTTATAGCTACTTCCTGTATTTTACAACTTTTTCAAATTTTCTCCATGAACTGCCACTGCACAGATGTAAAACTATGAAAAATACTTACTACAAGAGCTATTCCACCAAACCAAGTAAGAATGAGAAAAACATGAGTGTGTCAGGTGCCCTTAGGGCTCTGGCAGCACAGGCTTCGTTGTGGTTGTGCACATGTGTTAAAGGTGTAAGAGTGCAGAGCTCATCTTTTAATATGCCTGTGACAGGTTAGACCACTCATTTCCCTAGAACACAGGGATTTGTAGATTTAATTTTTTTACTTTCACATCAGTGTTACCTAGCATCCATGTTATACACTGGGCCAAAACTCCTCTAATGTACACAGAAATTATGAGTTGACAAATACAAATTACAATACATTACATACAAATTACAAATACAAAATACAAAGAAAACACCTTGATTTTGTTGAAATAATGTTTAAAGTATCTGTGTGTCCTCCACCACCTCCACTTGCCTCAAGTGGAGGAGTAAAGTATCTTGGCGTCTTGTTCACGAGTGAGGGGCAGATGGAACTTGAGATTGACACGCGGATCGGCATCAGCATTGATGCGGTCGCTGTACTGGACTGTTGTAGTGAAGAGGGAGCTGAGCCAAAAGGCAAAGTTCTTGATTTACCATCAATCTACGTTCCTCCCCTCACCTATGGTCATGAGCTTTGGGTAATGACCGAAAGGACAAGATCGCGGATACAAGCGGCTGAAATTAGTTTCCTCCACAGAGTGGCTGGGAGCACCCTTAGAGATAGGGTTAGGAGCTCAGTCATGCGGGAGGAGCTCTCAGTAGAGCCGCTGCTCCTCCATGTTGAGAGGAGCAGCTGAGGTGGGTCGGGCATCTGTTCCGGATGCCTCCTGGACGCCTCCCTCGGGAGGTGTTCCGGGGGAAACCCAGAACACACACTGGAGGTACTATGTCTCTCAGAACGCCTTGGGGTCCCCCTGGAGGAAACTGTAGCCCCCATGATCCGGCCTCGGATAAGTGGAAGAAAATGGATGGATGGGGTATCTGTG